>JAVQJG010130243.1:0-35015 GCA_036024015.1 Craterocephalus amniculus | reverse complement strand
ACAAAGTGTAAAACAGCAAAAATAACAAAAGAAAACCTTGAGACTGATGCTGAGGCTACTTATTCAGCACCAAGAAATAAACAACACAGTTTCATTTTTAGACTTTTATTCACTTAAATTCTCAAGTGATAAAGCAAGAACAAAACATTTATAATGTCCTTTGGTGGGATTTTAGTACACTTTATTAATACTGTATATGTAAACTGATATTCTTTGATGCCAGCACATTGCCAATACAAAGGAAAACCAACTGCACAACTAAAAAATAATCAACAAAATAGCAATGAGTAGAAACAAATGTGAATAAAAAGAGAAGGAGACTGCTGCTTCTGCGTTTGGATGTCTCGAACAGATACGTTAAAGGTTTGCCTTTTTTCAATCACAGTTCGGCAGAGATACAAAAGGACTAACATGACTCTTTTTTTCTGTTTGCTCTGGAGAGGAAAGAACTTGCAAATACACACTGATGGTTTTCTACACTCTCATCATCTGCTCAGGTGAAAACTGTCCTCTGACCATGATGGAGGGGAGCGATCGGGCTCTAAGATAGAAAAAAGAATCAGACAGATTTACTGGAATATCTTTTCCAGGGAGGGGAGAGAAGGGGTGAGGGCTTCTTACGCATGTGCATCACTAACATTGGACAAAAGAATCTTTCAACCAACGAGGGTTTTACAGAGTAACGTTCACGAAAAGCACAGGTCAGTGGAAGCTTGGCGCGAAGAGGAAGGAAGGCTGAACAGGAGGGAGGATGAGACGGAGCTGGAAAGGAGAGAGAGAGAGAGACAGAAAGATTGAGAGGGATCAACGTGGGCAAGGGGTTTGTGTCACAAAGTGGCAGTCCGAACAGATTTCCTCCTATCCACAATGCACTGACAGCAAAGAATGCCTCCTGTTTTGTTGCTTTTTTCTTCACCTCCCTGTTAAAGTCTCAACAGCTTCGCCTCTGCTGCTCAGCCGGGGGGGCAGTTTTTAGTTTTTTTTTTTTCATTTTTAACCCCCTCTTTTCTTTTCGTTTATCAGAGGCGTCAGTCCGGCAAACGTTAACTCGCACAAAGCATCCCGTGGGGATCCGTGGCCATTGTCTGCTCGTGCCAGAGCTGATTGGTTGCAGCTGTTGTTGCCGTGGCAATAAGAGAGGAAGTGAACAAGTCTGTCATCTTGAGTTATCCCTTCTCCAACGGGGAAGGAGCTCATGTACCTGGTATGGCTTAGAGGGGGTAGGGAGGAGGAAGGGGAGGGACTCACTGTTCTTTCTTATCAGGCAAACACTCAGTTACTCATACTTTTAATAATATTTCTTTAAAGTATATATATTATTTTCTTATTTCTATATATTCTTTGAAATTAAATGGAACGTTTTTGCTCTCATTTTCTGGCACATTCCCTTTATCACCATCCAGTCTGGCAGCGGAGAAGCTCGGTACGTTACAGTCCAGAAAGCTCATGGTTGATCTTTTTTTAAATGAATTTTGATTATTTGAAAGGATTGGATAGGGGGGGGGGGGGGCATGGTGGGGTAATGGTGGAGGCGGTGGGAGGCGTGTCACTCCCAGTAAGTAAGAGGGTCTGTTCAGAGCAGGGCGGGCCAGCAGGAGGCCTCTCTGAGCAGCGTGGAGCCCAGCAGCAGCAGCGCCAGCAGACCGGAGGAGGACAGAGGCGTCAGGGGGGCCTGGCCTGAATCCGGGCCCCTGCAGCCGCCCAGCTCCGACTCGCAGCGGGGCTTCTCGCACAGCAGGCCTGTGTAGGCTGCGGGGCAGTTGCAGCGGACGTTGTTGACACACTTCCCGCCGTTTTGGCAGCGCAGGAGTACGTCGTCGCACACCTGGGCTGTGTGCAGAGAGGAGAGAGCAGTCAGGGCCGCAAACACACAAACCTGGGGGGGAACACTTTACTTCAAGCACTCTAATAAGGGAGCTTCAATTTTCGCTTTTTTTTTTCTCATGCTGACTTCAAGTAAAGCGTTACCACGTTTGATATTGATTAGTTTTAAAAAACTTGCTTATTTATTATCTTTGCAGGTAGTTAGATGAGCTGATGTGGTTCTCTTACAGTCAGTTTCCATAACGTCCACACTGTTACACTTAATTCCATTGCTTTTTGGGGAATTAATAGGGCACTTGGTTTGATTCTGGCACAAAAAAAACACTCAATGAGGGTTAGAAAAGCCTTCTGGGATCTACAGTTTGTAACTTCCCAGTTTGATGAACCAAGGAAAAATTTCTATCAGTTTCAGATGGAGGTTTAGTTTGGAATAAAGACTAGAAACAGGATCACACAGATTCTCTGGCTCTGGCCAAAGGGATGCTTGTGATTTTGTACAAAAAATCAAACTGCTAATGAGTTAAGCTTTTTACCTTCTGACTGAAGATGATAAATACAGTATGAACCAAGGTCATCCTGGTTGCAAAAAGGCAGTCATTTTACAGAAAAAGCTAAAAAATTTGTCAACTTGTTTGGCTGTTTTCTTTACTGTGAGCAGATTTTGTAGAAATATGTTGATGTGATCCCAGGCTGATGCTGACACTGGTATCCCCCAAAAACAGTCTAGAGGTTTCTCAAATGGCTTTAAAAGGTGGATTGTCATGCGACAGGTATTTGTTATCCTGTCGCCCCACCTTTATTAATTTTCTGCTGCGCTGTCATTTAATCTGTGATACTACTTTTCCACAAGGAGAAATTAGTATAATTGAAGTTTTTTAGTGAGACTGGTCGGTTCGAATTAAGTCTAATTTTAAAAGATGGATGTAGCAACCACTCTATCACCCACAACTATGTACTTTAGTTTTAAGGCCTTAGGTTTGACATTTGGCCACCCCCACCTCATTTTTTGTGGAGCTGGCATTGGTGCACATACATTAATTATGATTTACATCAATTTCCCCCAAATACAGAAGAATTTCTGCCCATTGGAAGCAGCCTAAAAGGAAATGTAAATTATTTTTCAGCTACATTACCTTCATGTTCATTACACAAAATAAAATCAATCTCCTCATTAAACTCTACACAAGAAATCAAAAAAGCATATTTCTTAAGGGTGTTAAATGAATGTTTCACCCATTAGAACACAGCAGGAAAAAAAACCCCTGACATGTTGAAAAGCATGGTGCCTGTCTGGTGGCATAGAGAGGAAATATATTTATCTGTGGCTGTTTGAGTTCTGCATGCATAGTGGCCACATGAAAATAGAAACATCTTTTCATAGCATTTGGGTGCATGGATCATGGATGTATTGAATTTGAGTTTAAATTTGAAATTAATACCCTTACCAGGGTCACCTAACTGAGTTGGCCAAAAAAAATAAAAATGGAGATTACAGGTGGGCCATTCAATGCCCACCACACAAGCAGTCTACCTTGTTTTTACTCCTGGGGAGACTTTGTGCATGTCCTTATTTAAACCCCCCAAATATTCTATCAGAAGATGGTCTTTTATAGCGATATCATGCGTTCTCTTGTGTCATAATTAGTGTTAGATTTAATTTGGATGCTTAAAGCGCTCAGTTTGAAAGGAAAACCTTATGTGGAGATCGCTCAAGTTGTTATACGGCTCATTCTTTTTCCCACATATTAGTAATCCATTGCCACTTAAATATATATCTTCTGCAAATGTCACGAAACAGGCACTAGTGTAAAGCAATACACTAAAGTATGTTATTTTTCAAAATATTCTTCAGAATAATTAAAATGGTAAAAATTGAAGAAAAAAAAAAGAAAAAAGTCAAACATAATAAAGTCACCATGTGTAGAATTAAGAAAAATACAGCTTTGGCTCTCCCCTAGTGGTGGTAGAGACTGTCTTCAATTTTATCAATTTATGCTGCCTTGAACTCTATATTCAATTCAACACTTAATTTAACAGTATACAGTCCATATTAACACACAAAAAACAAAAACAAAAGAACTTTTCTATATAGCTCACATGCTAATGAGCCCATGCAGTAGTTGAGTGCACCAGTCAATGCTGTCATCGGAGTCTGACAGCCTGCGCATACACCTGTACATATAATACCGCAGGGCAGGTGTGCATCAGCATCATTATAAACCACAATGAGTCTTTGCATGCTGCTCTTTTTGTCTTGCTGCCACAGGTGGGCTGTATATGGGAGGGCAGCAGGCCTTTAAGAGTGTAATCTTTACAGTTGCTGAGATAATTATACACCTACAGATTAGCATGTTAGCCTGACCATGCAGCATTCAACATGGTGTGTAAATGTTTTCACCATCAGATGGGTCTGCAGTCACATAGTGCCCCAAAGATTCACATTCAGTCTATTACCATACATATCTAAATGTATATATAAATACTGTATATAAATATTAGGGATGCATAAGATGGTACTTTTGGCCTGATATTTTAAAACACATTTCCTGTTCGCAAATGCAAAAAATAAATGAAAATGATGCAATGTTTATT
The DNA here is from genome assembly GCA_036024015.1 of Craterocephalus amniculus. Taxonomy (NCBI): domain Eukaryota; kingdom Metazoa; phylum Chordata; class Actinopteri; order Atheriniformes; family Atherinidae; genus Craterocephalus; species Craterocephalus amniculus. Next base: position 30,599 of record JAVQJG010130243.1, on the reverse strand, counting down.
CCTTGTGCAAAATAAGAAAACAAAATTTAACTTGCATTATGTACATTTCTAATGAACTCATTAGCTTACCATTGTTTTTAAATAACACAGGTAAGATACATGCATCCTATTCTGTTTAAAACAGACTTGTTCTCCCAGCACCTGTTATTTAATCAGTTAGTTATATTGGTATAACAGATCTCTCCATCATGGTTTGACACTCAGCTGAACAGTATCTGTTATTTACAAACCTTATATGTTTGAATTTCAGAGCCCAGCAGTGAGTTTCTAACAAACCCATGTCCATTTGTTTAACAACAGTCCTCATTAAAGTCTCATTAAATCTGCTGGGTTCCTACACATAAATCCATACCATCTTCAGTGCCTGCCAGGCTTTTCCCAAACAGCACTGACTTTAGACAAACTGAGCATTAGGTGAAAACTGGTGTATATTTAGAGCTGGGATACGGAGGCCACTATATTCCCAGTGGAGGCAAGCTGTCAAGCAAGCTGGAGGCAAACAAAGCCGCGCTGCACAAACTAATAAACCAACAGAGACGAATAAACAGTGATAAACACAGGGACCACTTCTGTCCATTTCAGCTCTTTATGGGAGTGCAAAACAATGTGGTGTGCAATCTATAAACTCTATGGGACATAAATATCCCAATAACAAGCATAAGATCTCTCTCCTAATACTCAGGACTGGAAGCGTGCCGTCTACCAGGAATAACCAAACAGGGCTTTGATGGCACCCTTGCTCTGAAACATTGACTGTCAATTCCTATTTGTGTGTTTTGTCAGAGAAAAAGAGAGCAGCTGAGTGGCTCAGAAAATTACGATCGCTATTCACAACTAGACCAAAATATGTAATATTTTTTTTTACCCCCAAAACAAGTTTCCTATCCAATGAAACAGTATCTATATGCTGTATGGAAAATCTCCTTTTATAACAGAGCGGGTGATTAGTGCTCCTCCTCTGAGATGAAAAGGAAAAGCCATCAGATATAATAATTAAACGATCATGAAGCCTTGATATGATCAGTACACAGGAGACTCCTTTAATCACACAATGACCTTTAATCTCTCTCATCTTATTCCTCCTCGTGCTCTTGATAAGACGCAGAGGAGGTTTTAAACACATATGCATTGCTGTCCTCGGAATCTTCTGCAGACGTACTTGAAATGATGTACAATTACTGTGTGGGAACGCCTTGCGAAAGCAGAAGCAGCTCAAGGTAAACCAGCTACAACAGGTTGGAATTCAGGAGGAAGTTGCTCTGAAAAGACGGATTACATATATGACAAGAACGCTGCGGAGAATTATAAGGAACATATCTGAAAGTTATTCCTTCTGATTAAAAGAAGCAGGAGTGATTCCTTTGGACTGAGGCACCATAGAACCACTGCATTGTGAATTTTATTCAATATAACATGGACAAATATTATTCTTTGGGCCTGTGTTCATAGGTCTTCCAAGAATTGAGCTCCTCAACTTATAACAGAACTTTAGAGTTTGATCTATTCAGCAAACCATGACACATTATAATGTTTATAAACTCAGAGTTTTTATTTATGATCAAAATATAAGAAATGTTAACTTTTCTAAGACTTACTATTAAACAGAACTCTGATGTACATCCAGTCATTGGCCACTTTATAGGTTTACCTGTTGAGTTGCTTGTTATAACTAATATCAGCCAATCACAGGGTAGCAACTCATTCAGTCATAAAGACTTCATCCTTTAGCATCAGAATGAGGAAGACAGGGAATTTAAGGGACTTTGAATGCAGCATGGTTGACGGTCTGAATATTAACTGGAATTTTCACACAAAAGGAATATTCCGAAGAAAAGAAAAGATCCAGTTAGCAGCAGTTTTCTGGACCAAAATGGGGTCCAGAAAACCACTCAAATAACCACTGGCTACCACCGAGGAATGCAGAAAAGCATCTCTGAACACCCAAACGTCCAACCTTGAAGCAGATGGGCTCCAGCAGCAGAAGATCACACCGGGGGCCCCTCCTGTCAGCTGAGAACAGGAAAGTGATGCTACGATTCTCACAAAGTCACCAGAACTGGACAACAGAAGATGGAGAAGCATTGCCTGGTCTGACCTGATCCTGGCTTGGATCAATGCTTCAGGCTGCTGGTGCTTTAATGTTGTGGAGGACATTTTTACGACCCGCTTTGGACTCCTTAGTCCCAGCATGTCCTGGTTTAACCAGCACAGTCCTGCTGCTGACCATGTCCATCCCTTTCTGAGCCCAGTGGAGCATCTTCTGATGCTGCTTCCAGCAGGATGATGCTCAGTGTCACACACCTCACATCATCTCCAACATAACGATGAGTTCACTGATCTCCTATGGCCTCCACAGCCAACACATCCCTATTCAATATTCCACCTTTGGAAGGTGAGGAACATAGTAAAGTGGACTTTATAAAGTGGCCAGTGAGTGTAGATTACATTTATCTGCTCCTACTTTCAGTGGCTTTATGTTCATCATGTGTTAATGTGTGCTGAGAGGAGCATTTCTACTTTACTACCCATCCCATTAAAAATGAATTCCACATGATGCTTAAAACTGGAAAGCAGGTTGGTCTGATTTCAAAGGAAAGTTCAGGTAATGGCCATCCCCTGCAGGCAGAGTGCTTCATCGTCTGCCAATTAAGCAAAAGCTAAAGTCAAACATGAAACACAGATATTGATTATTTCAAAACAAGCGTCGATAACAAGTTGTGTCAGAGATGCACGGTCAATAAGATTAAAGGTGCTGCGGCACAACTGTAGCTGGAAACGGAGTAGTGAAAGGAATGCTTTTAGATCTCTTCCCCGTTATCTGCTCTCAATCTTCCCACATTAACGATATTTCACATTACAGAGAGTAAACAGAGTCAGTGCAGGCAATAAATGACTAGATTTGTAGCGTTTGCTTTAGATATGAGTGATAATATTTGTAGAAGGGGAGCCGATGAACTAGGTGTGCCTGTCTGGGAAAGTGATGTGTTTGAGGAGAGATTTGGGTTTAATTGCATTCTTCTTTCTGCATGCAGATTGAGCTGTGAACATAAACACTGCAGCAGCAAGAGATGCAACAGAAGGTCAACAGTAAAAAGTTTTCCAGCAATATTTTAGGTGTTTTTTTTCATCATAAACTCTTTGGAAAAGATATTTTTGGTGGTCAGTGTGACTACACAGCTGTTTACTGTTAGTCCACTGGGTGTTGAAATAATATTCCCCTGGCTTTCTAATTTAAAGCCTGAGCAGTTAAGGTTGTAAAACATCTGCAACAATACGGGAAAATAGAATTTTCATTATATTCAGTAGATCATAAAACCATGTATTCATTGCTGTGCTGACAGTACACAAAGATGAAAGCAAAGGGTTAAACAGTGGCTCTTTTGCAAGAACTAAATTAAATGATTTATTTTCTTAATGAACTGTCTCTAAACTTTTGGTTTTTGAAAACCCACCTCTACTCGTGCTTTTTCACCAAAAACAGAAATGCACTGTTTATTCCTGCCTAAGCAAGGCGCTAAAAGGTAATCCAAGTGTTTATATGGTCTCAGTTTATACTTTTTAAAATTCTCAGTCTGGAGTGAAGACAGTATAGAGCCGGACAGAAGCATGTTTCCTGATTCACAAGTTTCTACTGAGAAGACATCTTGCAGCAAGACGTTCAGTGTTTGAAGAGAAAAATATTGAAATATTCATGGATTCTGGATATTTCAGTGAGTGAGGTGTGGATGTTTTGTGTGCAGCTGTAACATAATATTGACAAGGAACTGAACTTCAATGTGTAAAAACCATTTCAGACAGATGTTTTTGTGCAAGGATTTTGTATATTTTTCCTTCCACCACAGCATTTCAGTCAGGTCGGGGTCTGCACTTTGACTGGACCGAGTCAACACCTTGATTCTGTTCTTTTTCAGCCATTTTGTTGTACATTCGCTGCTTATTCTGGATCATTGTCTTGTTTGCATTAAACCAATTCAGCCAAACATTTATCTGTTGGACAGATGTCCTCACAATTAAGTCTTCAATCCAGGGTTTATGGTCCACTTAATGACTGTGTTTACATGCAGCCAATAACCCTTTCATAACCAGAAAATTAGCAATCATCCGGTTGTGCACGACCATGTAAAAAGTTAAAACACCGGCAGAAACCCGAATATTATCCCCGGGTTACTCCTTTTCCAACCCGAATATTTGGCAACATAAAGGTGTGTCTGAAAATCTTCATCCAAAGAAACATTAAATTGTGTTCTATGCATGTTCTATCTACAAGGAATCTTGGTGTTTTAAATAGTAAACAGACATAGTGCAACCAAGACCCATCACACCAATCATCAAGACGTGAAATTATTGTATTTTGCGGATGGATGAATGCACCGAAGTGCAGATATTTGTAATAGGGTTGCTGAGAAGTTAGCTGAGGAAGGGTTAGGGGTGGAGGGCACGTGGAGCATGGAGGTCCGGGGCTGGAGCCCGGTGAGATGGGGTTAGGGCCAGGCAGAGGGCCCTCATAGTTCATTTAGTTTATACCCATTTTCATTTTTTCTGCCTACTGTTATTGTTGTTGTCATGGATACAGGAGGAATCAGAAAATGGTGCATTTTTACTTTATGATGTTTTCCTTGCTTCACGTTTTGGGTCGGGATCTTCCAATCAATCACAATTTTCATGTGTGCAGGAATATCTCTGCTCATGTATGTAAACGGGGAATTCTAAAAGTTTCAGAAACCAGAGTAGTGATGGCATGTAAACATAGTCATTGACTGCAAGGTGTCCAGATCCTCCGGCGACATGATCAGCCCTACATCACCCTGCCATCACCCTGCATGACTGTATGTCTGAGGAGTCAGGCTTTCTCCAAACATCTCCACTTTGGTCTGACCTACCAAAAAGAAATTGTTCCAGGGGTCTTGCTGGAGCTGGCTGACTGACTTTAACGCACTAACTGATGCCTGCACAGGTTTTTTCGAAGCCTCTCTCGAACATCCGCCTGATTGGCAGTTTGAATATTTTGCGAATAATCTTTCCAACTATAAAACAATGTCACCATCTGAGAACTTATTACCCTGCCCGGACTGATGAACAGCAACAAACGCTCCTCTAAGATCACTGCCGATCCTCCTCGGGGCTGTGTGAACACACACATTTCCTTAATATGTACAACATTCCTAAAAGTTTTCTTTATTCATCTTTTAAAATATTTGCTGGGGCATCATGACCGTTTACCACTGCATCCTTTTAAAAGTCCGGCAGCATTACATAAACTTTTAAATCGCACTGAAGAGGAAAAACAGGTTTATGAATGAATACAAATGATTCACACACTGTTTGCTTGATTTTCTGACTGCTGCTTCTAATGGCTAATCTGTCAAATTACTGATCCACTGTCTGCATGTTCTGTACTTAACTTCCCATCTGTTTAACTTGGTCTTGCATATAAATCCCTCCCTCCCCCCTTGCTACTGTCATTTGAGCACCTTTAGACATTTACTTCCACCTAGCATTGCTCCAGGATGGCATTTTACCTAAAAGAGCATGGGTTCTGAGTCACACCTACATTTTCATTCACATGTCCTTTTGCATAGAAACAGATGTGTACAGACAGTCTGTGTTTACTCTGCACACATTGAATACATCAGGAGGCACCAGCAAGTTGCAGTTGAAAATGGTGCATTTTAATGAAGATCCATCTGTTTCAGAACAATTATGATAAACCAGTTGTTCATTTTATACTGAATTTAAATTACAATGCACCAGTCTTTACTTTATTTATAGACTTACATGCTGATAATTAGCAAATGTCACAGTTCATCAAAGGGACTCTGTGAAACAAAGTGGCATCTCAAAAAAGGTTATTAAAGATCCTTGATATTCAGCCTAAAATAAAGCCGATATTGGATAAAGCTCTATTTCATTCTCAGTGAAAAACAGGTCAATGTCTGCATTGGGCTCTATGGAGTCTGACACTTTGAAACAGTTCCCAAGAATGCGATGCTCAGACCAACCTCACAAATGGAAATTTAACTGTTTGAAGAGACTACTTGTATTTCTGGAATTAATGTCAGATCACATCCAGTTTGGTGAGGATTTCATGAAATGATGTTGAGAAAGATGTGGGAAAATGAAAACATCTGAGTTTGTAGTGATAACTTGGTTAAAGGTTTGAAAAATCTCTTTACATCAGCTGGTTGGGGTCCTTCTCTATCAGATTCTGTTATGTTGTGACTGAAATAAAGCTAATTTACATCTGAAATGTAAAAACACAATATCTTACATCTTATTGACAACATTAGGCTTTTTGGTTTGTTTGACCACCACTTCATTCATAGGAAGACTTCGGTCCTGTTAAAGTCATATGACTGAATACCGGTTATAGGTCAAATGTATATGATATAATACACGGCCTGACCAAAGAAAGGTTGCCTCCTATATGATAACTTCTGCATGAATGACCCAAATAATGCAGTGGAGCTTTTCATTTCCTTAACAACCACGTGGAAAGAGACATCTTCTGGTTGTGGAAAAGATGTTACTCTGTTTAGGAATGGTCGGATTATTGGCATCAAGCAAAGAAAACATCTGAGGTGATTGGGTTAAGAACTGCCTAAAGCATTATTACAATTAGAAGAATAGTGGGAGGCCATCATCTTTCAGTAGGTAATGTGATCAGAAAAAATCCTAAATGATCGTGATCAGTGATCATTTAAATGTAAAATCAAATTGATGAAAAACACCAGTAGAACTCTGAGCTATGTTTAATAGAGAAAGTAAGAACATTTCCACTTGAACACGTGAAGGGAACTCAAGCAGATGGTTAGCTAAAAGAAAACCACTAATCAGTGAAGCTAACCGGAGAAAAAAGGCTTCAGTTTGTTTGGGAGCATAAAGATTGGACTCTGGAGCAAAAGGAGAAGGTCATGGTCTGATGAGTCCAGATTGACTCTGTTCCAGAGTGATGGGCGCATCATTGGAAGAAGAGAGGAGGAGGAAGTGATGCAACCATCAGAGTCTAATGTATAAGCTTGCAGAGTTTATGATCTGGGGTTGCTGTAGGTGGTCAGGTTTAGGTTTAGTAGCATTATGTACTCAATGAATGAGGTCGGCTGACTACTGAGTATAATGATTGAACAGGTTATTCCCTCTTCCCTGATGACACAGACATATTCCAGAATGACAACATCAGGATTCCTGGGGGTCAGATTGTGAAAGGGAACATGAGACATCATCTGGCCACCACAGATCTAAACAAGTTGATCTGAATATTTATTATGACAGAAGCTTGATGTTTTACTGAATTAATAAATCAGTAAAACATTTTACTGATTAGGGTGTGTATAACAAGAACCTGCATTGTGTGACAAATTACTTTGTTTTTGTGTAACTCCTTTTCAAAATAAGGAGGAAAAATGACTCTGTAAGCATCTAACACCTATTTATTTGGGTTTACCCTGCAACTAATTTAATCCAGGGACCTTTTCTTGAATTAATTACTTAAACTTCTATGATTAATCTTTTGTAGAAGGCTTACAAAATCTTTCAGCATGCATCCAAAGGAAGAAACAGAACAAAAAAGAGTGATGCTTAGTAAATTGTGTCGGCAGGTCAGACTTTCATTATCCAAGTTCAAAAAGTTCAAATCCTTCCTGAAGTGTTTGTTTGCTTCCTTCTGCTTGCCTGAAGGTTTGTCACTAAAGTTTGACTTGAGTGAAACAATGAAAAATTGGTGACATTTGGAGAAAAACACTACATAGCCATGCTTTGTAACTTAGAGGGATATAGATGACATGTTGGAATAAATTACCTGCATACTCCTTTTAAAAGAATGTTAGTGTTGGATGACATTGTCCTGTTGTGTACTAGCAATGGGGATCACAGGCAGCCTGTCAAGCAGTCAATATTGACTCAGCTGTTGTGTTGTTGGTGTGCGACACGCCTGGATAACAGAGTTACTGCACAGCATGCATCCTACCATGCCATTGCTTTTTCTCTGTTTGAGCCAGAACAGGCACCTGCTGGTATTACATTGGCAAAGCAGGCACGTCGACTGTGAAATGCAGGATCAGGTAATGAAGGAGATGGCATTGGGTGTATTGAGTTACTGTAGCTCATCTGATATGTTAGGTCTGTATTCGTCAGTCCTGTAAATGTGCAGCGCATTCCTCCAGCCAAAGCTCGGGAATCACACAGAGAGAAAAGACATCGGAGAAAGGTAAGCAGAGACAGACAGGGCGGAGAGGAGTCGGGAGCTGCATGGGGAAGGGTTGTGGTTCTACTTACATTTGCAGCCATCGTCCCACACATAGCCGGGTGGACACTCCTGACACTTGGGCCCTGTAATGCCCTCCTTACATTTACAAAATCCTGTGCCATTACAGCGATCACTGACTGAGCCAAAGGGATTACAATTACACTCTGGAAAAACAAGACACACATACACACAGGCTGGAGAACAGGGTGGTGCTTTGACTTCCCGCCACAGGTCTATGATTCTCACAGTGTGGACCGCAGTCCTCGAGCTCAACAAGGTGCATGATCAATTCTAACGCATTAAAAAACATATCAACTGCAGAGAGACAATAAAATGCTACCATTTCAATTGTAATGGAGATAGAATGAGGAGGAATGAAGTTTACTTTGGATGCCAAACACTTCATAGTTATTGATACATAGCTGTGATTAAGATTTAGCTAAATTAGCCAGAATACAAGAACATAGCATGCAATGAGCAAATATGCAAAGCATTATCAGTAGCTTTGGTCTAAGATGGACAAAATAAGCTTATCTGAACATGCTCTTGTTAGATTGGAGACATTCACACAGATAGAGATGGAAGATGGTGGACAAAGACAGAAAATGTGAGTAGTAGAAATAAGATGAGGATGAAACAATGAGCTTTTAAAGAAATGAGCGAACAGTACATTGAAATGGGCATTGTTATATTTTATCAAAGCCTGTTTATCTCCCTGTTTGACAAACTCACAACCCTAAATTCTTTATTGTTAACAGAAAATGATCTTAATCACAGTTAAAAATACCCTGAGAAAAAGAATAACCAGTGGTATTTCTGGTGTCCTACGCTCAATTGACCTTTCAGCTTTAAACAGCAACTGGAGCACTCTGCAGTCAAAGTGACACCTATTTTGACAGTCCCTGACCATCACATTGCACCTTCTGTAGCTGTGATGCACGTGGCTGCACCCGAGTGACATGCAGGGGTCAGGCTAGAGGAGAGAGGCGACGGCATGTGACAAACTGGGGGGTCAGGGAACAAGAGGCAGGGTGATGGCAAGTTTGGCACACAGTAACGCCTCTGTGACTCTTAATACCAAGTGACGGGTTTCAGCTGCTACTCCCGGGGCCATTTCATGTATATGACATATGCACTTGCCTGGCACCTCTCACTGGTGGTGTGACTTCCCTGCAACATTTCTCTCAGAACTCTTGTTGCCTGTCAGACTTTCCCCTCAAGACTCACAAATGCACCTGATACCAAGTGCTGTGAAGTCACACTACATATACTAGCTAAAGAGTTCGACAGGGAACCAAATTATTCTTTAGGGAGCTATGTGAGATGCAATACTTACACACAAGGAAAATAAATAATGCAGTTTATGAATGCCTGCATACAAATAAGCAAAATATCAAATCCTGGGTTATTAGCATCCAGCTTTTTGGGAAGTGTAGAGCAAAAGAGAAATATGATATATTTACTGGAAAATTATTAGCAAACACAGGAAGAAAGGTAGACTGCCTTTATCAGAGACTAAGAGATGAAAAAAAACAAATCTTACTAATTTAGCTAAATCAGGATTGTAAGTACTTTTAGTTATTTTGGGATAAAGCAAGAAGCCATTTCCAAAGATTTCAATCTAATTTGAGATCATTAGCTACTGGACATGACTCCATATTTATCACAACTACTGGCCTGGGTTTTCCCATCTGAATATTCTTTTTCACAAACTGTTGTACATCTTTAATGTAAAGGTAAAATTATAGAAAACCTACAAGATGAAAAAAAGAGCCAAGAGAAACCATTTTTACATCAATGCTAACCGCAGGATGATACATTTAATTTACAACAGTAAACCTCAACATTTAGGAGGACGTGATTTGTGTTGTTACTACTTTCTATTCTTGATGTTAGATATTGAAATAAAATATTTTAAATTAATGTTTGATTTATTTTATACTCCTGAAGCATACAAGCTAGCAGTTACAACAAACTGCAACACACTACTTCAAGATACCAAGCTAGTAGCCTTACTAGAAGCTAAAAAAATATAGCTACAATATCAAACAAAGTTATATAGCAACAAACATAAATAATTAATCTCTGATCTGCTTGGGGAAAAAAGCAATATAACTCACTTTTACAGGATATCAATGTATCTGCCCACAGTTTATTGATTAGCATTGCCTGTTAAACGTGCTGAAAATGAGGCGAATGACACTGTTGTGCTAAAGCAGAAGAAGCAAAAAGGGAAGGCAACTGAGAGATATGAGGACAGGACAGTATGGATGAAGCAACTGTGAGGGATCAAAGGACATTTCCTCTTTTGTGAAGTCAAGACAGAAGGTAAAGTGAAGAAAGTGTGAAAGCATGATGACAGCGAAGGGGGCAGGGTGGGGGACTAACCTATGCACACATTTTCATCGTCCAGTTCTGCTGAGGCATTGCGGTAGTAGCCCAGCTTGCATAGCTGGCAGTGCTGGCCCCTAGTGTTGTGCTTACAGCTCACGCAAATGACGGTGTTTAGCAGCTCGATGTAGCTGCATCGGTTGGAGTGGCCGAAGCATTCGCAGTCTTGCAAACAGAGAGGAGGTGTGAGGGGAAGAGAGGGGAGAAAGAACGGGGAAAACAAAGAGGTGCGGTAGTGATGTTGCTGCTGCGATTGCCAAACGGAGGGGGTGTTAGCAAAAGTTTGAGGTAGGCGCCATGGCATGCAAGGTAAAAAGATGGCGATGCTGCATGTTGGAGGTGGAAATGCTGGTAGGATAAGTCATTAGTCTGGCAAAGGCACAGCCAGAGTTAAAGACACACATCACAAGAACTAGCATGTTGTTAGCAGATTTAGAGAGGTCACATCACTTCAAGCACACCAAAACATTAGGCGAGAAAGGCTTCAAAATGATGGCACAGAGACATAATCACACTCGGAACACCACGAAGCACAGGGCAGGTCAAACCATGGATGGAATGGATCCTTTGACTGCTTGGTGTGGGGGGAATTCACATATTTTTCCTCAAACTGGGCTCTTAATGTTTTGGCTTTTCTCATTCAGGTGACAGCTCAACGGGGAGATGACAATTTTAATTGCCCTTTATCTCAAAATCCTTAGTAATAAAACCACGGGAGCTGCAGTAAACACCAAACTTACAGAAAATTTGCTAGCTGTTGTCACTTAGGCAGCGAAACATGGTGATGTTTTGCAGTGTTATGTTGAAGCTGGAGTGCAGAACCTGCTACAGTCTATGATAATCACTGGCGCCCTGAGGAGGAAAGGTTGGTGACACTCTCAAAGTAAGGATCAGTCTGCCACAATGAGTGACCACTGACACCATGTGTCACAGCGAAGACAGATGTGCCCCTTAAGCCTTGCTGGCAACAGCATGGACTCACTGCATACTCAAAGCACCAGAATAGGGTGGTTACCAGATGGGGCTTTCATCCAAGGGATTGCTGTTATTAAGAATCTGTATTGAGGTCAGTTCTCTCTGTCTGGCCTCTGGCAACCCGACAAGACATGGAAACCAAGGAGCAGAAAGCAGAGTCCACTCTACCTTTCACCTAAATCAGCAAGTCTTATCCTAGTATAAGGTTGTTTTAAGCCTAGGTCTTCTACATTAGGTGCCTCACTCTCACAGACGTACTCTCAGAAGACAAATAATCTTTCCTTTCTGGAAATAGGGTAAGGTCATAAATCATGCACGCATGGGGAATATAAAGTCCAGAAACATGTTCCCCCAAAAATAGTTTTAGCCGAAACACCCACTTTATTTTCAGTGAAAAGGAAATGATTCCATGGGACTTTTATAGCGTTTAGAAAGTATTCCATAGACAAATGAGCCCTCAATGTGCGGCTTACAATGAAAGCCATCAGTCCAGCACTGAGCTAGAGATATGGAAACAGAGTGCTGTAGCACGCTGTTAGTGTTGCAAGGGTCAGGGCGGAGGAACAGGTAAACAGAGATCAGTTCACATGGTAAAAAGGCTTGGGTGTCATCTAAGGACAATGTATGAATTCCAGAGCTCCTACCTCGCTTGCTGTTTGCAACGTGGACAGAGGGGGCAGTGGACAATGCAACCTGAGGAGCTACTAGACAAATTAAAAGAAGAAACAAAAAAACAAAAAAAAATGATATTGCAAGTAAATAGAACACATGTAATGTCAGAGAATTAAGAATAAAAGGCATCATGCCCAATAAAAAAATAGTAAAAATGAAACATATGCAATAATGATGAATGATGGCATTGGGAAATAAGGAGTGACATTGCCAAGTGAAGCTGGCTGCATGTAGCAGCATCCGTTACAAATGCCTTAGATAATGAATAACTGAAATATTATGATCCCTCTTTTATGCCTCATTTCATTAACAAGTGCTTTGTATAATTTAGAGGCCTTCGTGTATGTTTCCCCAGACAGAAACTATTATATGACAAACTACGGTCCACCTTGGGGGAAGCTAGCCAAACAATTTTCACCCCAGAAATTTGTGCACAGGAGCGAGGCTACAGAAGCTGGCAGGTAGTGGGCACATTAATACCTCTATTAGGTTTTGTTGGAAAGAAAACAAACTAGGAATAATAATAAAAATAATAACAACCAACCTCTGTTTTTTGCACTAGCCAACAAGAAGTCCTAACATATACACTTTATGCTCTTGACTGTGGTCATGGAAACACACAGCTGAGAGGATGTGTACAACTCATCTGGAAGGTGGATCCACATCACATATGCATGATGGATTAAACTGAGATGAGACCAACATCTGCATAAAACCACTGTAAAGTCTCTTGCTTTTCTTCCTGATTAGGCAATGCTAACTAGAGCGTCCCTCGACGCTCTAAACCCAATTAAAATAGCATGTTTATGTATACATGCACAGTGCGCATATTGGGTGTTAAGACAGGATGAAGAGCGGCACAGAACGATGTAGCAACATGAGTGCCCTGTGAGTACACAAGCCTTCACTCAGAAGTAAGCCTCAGTCATGTGCAAGACAAGTAGACTTAGCATATCGTTTTTGGTTCATCTGTAAGTCTCGATGCAAGTAAAATACTACCCCAAAATACGTTTGGCTACCAAGGAGCCAGTTTTAGATTATGCAAAAAACCTGCAATAGATTAATCTGTGGAAAAACAACTGTTGCGTAATCTTAGATGCCTACCTTCTTTTCGGTTAGCGACACCTAGAGATGACACATTCGGCCGAACTGCGTGCAATTGAGAGAAACCAGGGGTTATTCACGTGTCCTCGTGTGATGCACTTAACAGATTGTCTAAAGGGGGGACTACGTGGTTGTTGACACAGACAACTGGAGACACGAACATGTCCGACATGACTCAAATCAGTAGATCAGGAAACAGCAAATACAATGGGGCAGGGCTGACATGGACGAGCAGAGAGAATGCATCCAGATACCCTTTAAAGAAAGACATTAGAGAGACGTTGTATGTAATTTGTGTGACTTCCATGGGTTTGCTGTGTAAGTATATGTTTGTGGCGATGGCAATGATGACTGGAAAAACTGAAGAAAAATGAGAAAACCCTGACAAACTTAACATTTCAGTCATGGTTTATGCAAAGGAGTCAAAACTATGTATAGCAAATGAAGACGTTAGGGGGCATTTTGTTTAATTCATCACATTGACTATGCAATCAATATCTAATTACAGTGTATTTCTAGTGGAGGATAACAATGAATAAATAATGGCAGGTGTTGGTCCTTGGAATGACGGACTGCTGTGGGTAGCATAACCTCATAATTACATACAAGTCAGTATTTCCGTGTCAGGGAAATACTTTGTGGTTGGAAATGGAGAGGACTCAGGCAAAGGGAGGGACACGGATAAGTTTCTTCATTGTGGCCCTTCATCTCTTCGCCTGATCTTTCTGTCCTTTTGCAATCGACTCCATAAATCATGTAATCTTGGCCAATTAGCATCCAGGGGTGTCATGGATAGAAGCCCATTACTCTTTGTTTGAATGAAGAATATGACTACAGCTGGTAGGGTGCGACTTCTCAAGGGGTTACCTTTTAATAAAAAGAAGAAATGGTTTTGATTCCTTTTATTATTCTGAAATAAAATAATTTATTAGTTCTTGGCTTGGTATGGCAACACACAGGGACATTTGAATTATTGATTCTGAAACTGCTTGAGAAGAATACCATCATGCATCTGGGCTTTCCCCTTTTTCCAAAGATCAAGTTCAAACAAGTTTGAAATAAATTTGCAATTCTTCTATTAAATTCAAATTTAAACCTCTCATAAAAGGTGCTTGCTGTAGCTGACTGCATCAAAAAGCAGACAGTCAGACGACACTGGTGTTGGTGGAAAGCTAGCAGGTGACTCAGCATATTTGTTGCCATAACAGTACGATGCACCTAGGTTTTGGCCATTACTTTACCATTGAAGGTTTAAAATGAAAATATACATGCAAATAGATTTTGTGTGATTTTTGCCCTTTTTGCTGGCTAGTTTCCACCATCTTCCCAGTTTTTCAGATTTTAGTAAGACATTCATTTGGTTAAACTGACACTCTATTATAGGGCAAAATACTTACAATTATCTTTGTAGCATGAAATCTGGAGCTCTTAAAGAGTAATTTTTAACTAATTAGACTTTTTCTCACCTTCAAATGAATATTTGAACGTTGAAGAACAGTGACAGCCCTACCATGCTGAATATATGCTGAATATCATTTCTTTCTTTCTTTTCATTTGATTTATCTCTTAGAAATGTGTAAAATTAATATTGCTGCATGAGGACTCTTGCATCAGTGATGACTGCAACATCTTTCTGGAGGTCAGAGTCAGGTTCCCTGATAAGATGCTCTTTGAAACTACTGATTTTAAGAAAAGAAAAGCCTTCACAACCAATCAAACTCAGGTTTTACATCTTAAGCTTAACTGTTTTTCCTTTTCTGCTTCTTTTCTAATTATTTAGACATCAACAATTACTTTGTTGAGGCAACACAAAGCACAAACTAGAATCAGACATGAGAAAACCAAAGCTCAGATCTTTAAGATGTACTTGGAAAAATAAGTAAATTCTTAATTATTCCTTGTTGGCAATTGATTAGATGTAATACACATCTTGGCTATATTAATTAATTTGTTATGGGGAATATTCAGGTAAGGCGAGCTAAATGAGTGGTGACGGATTTCAATCAATGCCATACTAATAATGAAATGCAATCTTGCAGAGCCAGAATTGTTTTCTAAAATATTAATTTCACTTTAATGGTCCGCATTAGGCAATTCTGTCCGGCTTAATAAACTAGAAATAGTATTGGGAAAAGTCAATAAGGAATTCAATTACCTTCAAACAACATGAAAAGTGCAGGGCTTTCTTTCTTTTTTTTTCCCCCCACACAAGCTTTGCCTCCACCTCAAGGACGTCATAACCTCTTCCCCCCTCTCTCTATTCTTACTTTATTAATAACGCAGACATAAACTTGATATGTGTTTGCGCTGGAAACAGTCTTATCCTCTTTAGCTTGCTTTAAAAACGAAGCAGTCAGCATGTTGAGTTTTTAGCGTTCTGTTGTTTCTTTCGGAGGCTGCTGCGACAAGACAGCCACTCATGAGAAATCTAAATCCCTGTGGGCCAATCTGGATGAGGAGTGAAGACTTTGGTTTGTGTCCTTTCTACATCATCCAACCCACCGAACACACACAAGTCTCTCAGACGCATATGCTCACACACTTCAGCACATCAGCATGCACACTCTTCCTGTCAGGGAATTGAGGACAGCCGTTGGACATGGTGTGGACTGGCATCTTAGATGGGACGAGGAGGACTGATGTGCATACAGCATGTATGAAGAGCATGCACACACACTCACACACACTCTGAGCTCGATGAATGCCATGCATGGAGAGGAGACACAACTTCTGCAGAGGCAGGCAGCGGAGGGTTCAGCCACGTGTCCATTTCTGACTCATTGCGTAGCATCAGACTTTAAAGCAGGGCTCACTTTCTGTGCAATCCATCAAGCTAAAGCCTGATTAAAAACCACCTGGACACAATCTGGTCCCACCCTAAGTCGCTCACAAGACGATGTGGGAATCTTTCCCAGTGGTTATCCTTGCTCTTAAATGACGACAAACAAGCATGTATTCATGTGTCCTTAAGAGAACCCGAGTTTGGTAACTTGTTTGTTCATCACCATTTACTCCCTAGCAAAGAAGTAGTTTGATATTTGATGTTTAGCATCTTTTGATTGTTTATAAAGACTTTGCATGCCTTCTTTTTTAAATACAAGCCCAAAATTAAGTTGGAGAAATTAAATGGAGAGGTGAATTTTATTAATCAACCTCTGTACTGGGAAAAGAGTTTATTTGCAAAGACGTAAGGAAAGAAAAAAGATTAAGGAGACTTGAGCAAAGACTTAAATGCACTTTGACTGATCCGTGCAGGCCCATGGTTTCTGCACGGCGCAGCCTTCCAGGCAGCGGCAACTTGAGACGTGGCACCTCTCTTCTTTCTCCACCTCTTCCTCGGGGGCTACTGGTTGACGAAGATAATACCAGCCCAGGCGCTTGCAGCTTATATTAAACTGACCCCCTGTGACATTATACTGCCTGAGAGGTCTTGGCACTTTAATAAAGTCTAGATGCCATTTATTTATAATGCATGTGAGAGAGGGAGGTTTAAAAAAAAAGAAAAGAAAAAGAAAACACAAGTGACATTCGGGCATGCAGAGCCAGGCAAGTGCTATCTGCTCGGGCCGAATCTTGGAGAAAATAAATGAATATGCCTGTATCATGTCAATTTTGCCTTCAGCTATTGTTACACCCCCCCACCACAGAAGTGTGTTACACGCACACACTTCTTCAAGAAAAAAAAAAACTTAGTCAACAATTGCTGATTGCTTCTTCGCAGGAGGATTTGAATCAGAAATGAACACTTGGCACCTCAGTCCGGGTGGTAGGATGGAGGATGGAAAAGCAGGCAAAGCAAAGCATCAAGCATTCAGTTTTTTTCTTTTCTTCTACTTACTAACTGGACCAATGTTATTAGGAATACCTGCAAGAGAAGAAGAGAAACACAAAACAGCTTAAATGGATGCGAACATTTACCTTGAGGCAATAATCAGAACATATTTTCTGTAAATATGCATTGCCAGCTGAGATTCCACACCAACTGTTTGCATCCTAATCAGCTGTGTGTGACATGTAAAGCATTGTGTATGTCTTGGTTCATGAAGAGGAATAATGATAATTTCCTTTGGTTTTCACCATTATTCCTCCCTCAATGTCCCCGTGGTTGATGGCGATGCCACAAAAGATCAGCAGTCCTCTTCTTCCCCAGATAAAATACACCCCCCCCAAAAAAAAGAAAATCACTGAAAAACCTGCTTATCCTTCAGGATGTGTTCTCGTGAGCAGAGGTGCAGTCAGCCACATCAAATGGCAGCACATACAGCAAACTCTGCCTCCGACACCAAAGAAGGACATGTCTTATCCTGCTGCCTGTCTGCCTGTCCCTCCGTCCTGCAATCTCTTGAGCCAGGCAGCCACTGAGCAGATAATGCAGTCTGTCTCATCCCCATGGTGACACGATCTTTTCCACACCAGGACGTTGGCTGGCTGCACATCTGAGGAGACGGAGATGTTCACAGGTCTCTCGCTCCCATCGCTTTCCTCCATCTGAACCAACTGCCAACATCTCGGCTTGGGTCTTAATTAGGAGCGTAAATTCACACGCTCGCAGTTGTGGCGGCTTCAGACGACGCGAAGCGCAGGCGATGGCCCTTTCTTCTCAGTTTGAATCCGGAGCCCTCAAAAAGCGCGTGAACACGCCGGCTGTGCGTTTTTTGGTCAGCATTCGCCTACTGAGGAATTTCCTTTCAGGAGGCCGACATCAGCTCCAGTTTTTCTAATCATCTCTTTGGATGGAAGCCCTCTCTTCTATTTGCTGCACCCCCTCCCCTCAATGAGGCAGCCTGCCCACAAAAACAAACACCCCCCCATCCCTCTTTCTCCATGCAGGGAAGCTTGCTGGGCAAGAGAAGACATGTGCCCACATTTCTTCTAAACCGGAGGAGATGGGATAAAATAAAGAGGGCTCTCTCACATCTCTCATGCTATCTGCTCATGATCACACCTACAGCTGAGGACGGCGAGGAGGCAGACATGCAGGATTTTTGGTGGGGCTTTTCATCTGATGGAGCGTCACAAAATATCTCAGAGTTCTCCTGGGGAAACATGAGGATTTTATCTGTGTGTGTGCATGGGTTTGTGTACATGGACTTTGATCAAACTGTTGTCATTCAGTCACTCTCCCTCTGATCTCTGCCTGCTGGTTGTATTTCGGAGCTGGATCTGTGAACTGTCTGAGAGCTGTGAAGCGCAGGTGGCTGTGCTGACATATGGAGACAGAGTAATGGGTCTCAAACCTCGAGGGGGTGGGCAGATGTTAACCCCGAGACTGGAAGGACGGGACAAGGATAACAACAATCACACTGTTAAACACCGGTGGAGCAGGACAGTGAAGACCATCATGTCAAAACTAAATATCTACGAATTACAGAAACAGAAATAATCAAATAAAACTGTTCCGGAGGGAGATGGAGCTGTTAGCATGTCATACTAACATACAATGTGTGTTACTTTAACAGATAACTATTGGAATAATTTAAGTATCGGTGAAAGTTGGCATCTGAGATTTAGATATCCTGTGAAATGAAGTGTCAACATGGAGTTTCCCTTTGAACTCCCCATAGGAAGTGACGTATCTAAACACATGGGCCTTGATTTATCAAAGGTTTGCGCCTCTAAAAACAGGCGGAGAGTTGATATTAGGCACAAAAACACACTCCAGCTGATTTATCAACCTGCTGTAAATGCGACCACAGAACCGTTACAATAGGGCTGCAATGCATTTCTCACTTTTGGCTTGAATGAATATGCATTCTGGGCATTTCTGCCAGAAATACTGGGAGGAGTAGATGCAAATAAATCAGCTTTCAAGCACAATTTACATGATTAAAGATGCAACTCATTGTGCTGGCTGTTTTTTGCAACCATAACTAAGGCCGGTATAAACAGACTGGACTTGCCGCACAGACGGCTGCAGCTGGATGAGAGAGATGAGATTCTGCAGGTTTGCAGAGGAACATTCTGACTCAGAATATTCTCCCATTGTTTAACACACTGACTGAACAACATCTTCTGGAACATCTTAAATATAAACAGGTGATTTGTGTGATGATTAAGATGAAAACTGTTGCTTAGACTAATGCTGTCAAAAGGAGACACATTTATATTTATTATACAGCTACAATGCCGTTAACAACATGTTTCAGGTTGTGCACACTTTGCTCATCCTACCTGGTTGGACTTTCTGCTCCTTGCAGAAAAAGAGCTGCACCTGCTGCTTAATATTGGTCTACTGTCCACCACCGTCTTATAGCTTTTTTTTTTCAATTTACTGTATTTTTTTGTTTCCTGTCTAACATATTCTCCAAAAGGTTGTTATTCTATTTGATTTTTCAAAATGTCTTAATTCTTTTAGTCAATGTAGCATAGAGTCTTTTTTTAAAAATAATTTTGTTAGTATTTTCATCAGCAGTGGAATATTTTAACTGTCAGGCACTGTTAGGGGTTTAAAGAGGCAACTAAGTTAAAAATCTTCCTTTTTAATATCATGTCAACATATTAGGCTTTAATAAATTACTACTGAACTGAGTCTTTCGACGCCATTGGGACCGAACCACAAAATCTGTCACTATTTTTGTACATATGTATTCAAATGTATCTGAATTTAAATTCAAAAGCTTAATCATACTACCCTGGTCCCTCCCACTACATTTCGGTCATGTTCATACATGAAACCAGTGTTAGTTGCATCATCACATGACCTGCGCCTGACTAGCACAAGGTCTATTATCAGGTCTTTGTAGGCTGCTCTGGTTGCTGGAATGAGATGGCTATGCCTGTGTTTGTAGATCAGCTCAATGCAAGCAGCCCAGCCACAGAAATGCAAAGAATGTGCTGGGACAAAAAGAAGCCAGTATCTGGTTTTTCTGAGCTTTCTGAGGGTTAATATCTGCAGCATACTTTTGGGATTTTACATCTCAGTTGAAATGACCTCTGCTCTGTTTGACCTGATCCTAGTCAGTCTGGGGGGCTGTATGGAAATGAAACCAACTTTCATCAACAATGGTTGTTTTAATCATCAGTGCTTGGCTGCCTGGTTGAATGAAGGTCTATTTTTGCTTTAGTCAGCCTTGAAGACGGGACTGAAGAAGAAATACACTTTGTGATGCAGTGCTAAAAAAGACCCTGTTAAGTAGCTGACACAGCAATAATACACAGGAGTTATCTACATCTAGTTTGGGAGATTAGCAACGGACCCACTGCATTAAAATGGAAAGGGATATAAATGTACAACCAAAGAGACAGAGTGAGAGAAACGGAAGTGACTTGTTCTTGCTGATATAGTACAGACTTTCATTTGTGTGCATCACAAAACAGTTTAAGTTCTCAGTGTTAACAGAGATATTCTTTGTTATAGCATTTATATAGAGAAATTACTCACAATGTGCTGCTCTGTACCAGCAAATAATTGCCATTTATATCCACCTTAATGTAAAATGTACAGCAGCGGCAGGCGGATGCACTGCAGGAGTGAGCAGTTAAATGGCACGGGTTAAATGCATGACAGCAAAGTGATGCCCACGTTATGAATAAGGCATGAATGAATGTATCCTTTTAAAGTACATCTGTTATTTTAATCTGCCAACATCCATGATCCATTGCAGCGTGCTTTGACACTTCTCCATCCGTCCTAATGCAAATATAATGCACTTAAAACATTAAATCAGCTCTTGTACAAACAAGCGTTCATCTAAATGACTATTCATTTATCAGGTTACTCTTTGTCATTGAATGGAGTTTAACCTTTTCTTCCAGGTCGTGTTGCGGAGCACCAGCGGCCTTGTCAGCGCAATTACTCACTGCTTTATGAACAACCTGTGGGCTCCGGGCAGATCCATGGATCCCATGTTGGGTCATTCGATTAATTTTCAATCACCGTCAATTTCAGTCCCCTTCACATGCCTGGCCATGCCATTACAGGCCATCTCATTTTGTACTATCGCACAGGAAGAGCATTAGGAGCTGCTTATGTTGACGCTGCGCTCCATTGATTTTTATGTGTTGCTGCTGGGCAGCGAACATGATCTCCGAGGGCTGTATGATTTACCCGATATGATACGTGCACATGTAACACACACACACACACTAATGGGAGCATTAAAATAAACTGCAGCCCGAGTCGTGTGGGGGATCAACTGAGCTTCAATAAATCTCACTTTCCAGATAAGTGTGGTTAAAGGGCTCAGAGCTTTTTGTTTATGATTTAAAATCAATCTGTTCTAGTTGACAGAAACTTGGAATGAAACAATACATAGATTCCATCATCAATGAGGCAGTAGAGTCGATGCAACATAAAAAAATGATCGAATATTGGTTACTATTCATTTGCAGTTTTATAAATGTTTGGTTTTAGAGTCTAAAGCAGGATATGGTGTAAACCTTACTGCTATTTCAAGTCCACAAATAGAAGATTACTCTCTGTTTTATTTTACATGATGTGAGCTTTTTTAAGCCTTGTGTACAGAATGGCTTACAGTTTGATTCTGTTAAAAGCAGAGATTTTTTTCAATTTCATTGTTTGACTGAACTCAGAGGAAAAGACCATATGAGGATACTTCTGCTGCTTTTTGGGATTTTGAATGAATAGAAGGGATCGTGTTATGTTAGCATGTTTTATTGTTCCATATCGATGGCTGGATGCTGAACTGAACTGAATCAAATGATTACATAAAATCTCATAGCTATACTGAAGTGATCTACACTCACTGGCAACTTCAACCCCATAAAGCCAAATGTAGCATATTTGATACATACAGTTTTGTACAGCAGAGAGATATTGCATCATTTTATGGTGATGATTTACTCAAAACCTTGTAGTGCACAACATGATGCTTGTGTTCTGCTTACTAATGGATACTTGGAGAAGAAGACTACACTATGATCATGTTGATATGTCACATGGTAATAAATGGTATTTACACCACAAAAAATATCATATTTAATACAACAAATTTCTGAGCCACTTTGCATCACTTAATAGTAAAAACTTTGTTCAAAACCTTGTTGTACAATAAAAAAAGAAATATAAAAAAAGTTTTTGCCCCAGTTTTTGGTAGAGTTTTACATGGCTAAATAGGTTCACCTGTTTATTTGCTTGTTAACACAAATATTCAGTCAGCCAGTCACATGGTAGCAGCTTGGCGGATTTACTCATGTACACATGATAAAGAAGCATGAGTGTGGTTGTTGGTCTGAGTATTTCAGAAAGTGCTGGTCTACTGGGACTCTCACACACAACCATCGGGGTTTACAGAGAATGGCTTGAGAAAGAGAAAATATCCAGTGAGCAGCAGTTGTCTGAACTAAAATGTCAGAGGTCAGAGAAGGATGTGCAGACTGGCTGGAGATGATAGATACAGCAGCAGAAGACCACACCGAGGGCCCCTCCTGCCAGCTGAGAACAAGAAACTGAGGCTGCAGTTCACAGACTCACCAGAACTGGACAATACAAGTTGGAGAAACATTGCCTGCTCTGATGAGTCTCCATTTCAGTTCCATTACCAGATACTATGCTCAAAATCTGCTGGAACATCATGAAAGCAGGGATCCATCCTGGCTTAGCACAATGCTTCAGGCTGCTGGTGATTTAATGGAAAAAAAACTTCTGATGGATATTCAGGCTCGACATCTGTAGTAAAACTGTTCCCATCCTAAAAAAAGCTCAAGTTTTGTTTCAACTTGCTTCAAGGTTTTTGCATATTCTTTGTTAAATCTTTCACGTTCTTCCTCAAATCTACTGTCTGGAACAATCCGCTGCTGCATGGAAATCAGGTTGCAGGTGAATGACTGCAGATGTCATTACACCGCTTCTGTCAGCATCCATCCGTCCCTGACCTTCAGCGTGTCTCACCTGTTTGCTTTGGCGCTGACTGGACTGCCCTGGAAAGGGGCTTATCTGCTGAAATTCCACCCCAGGCAAAGTTGGTAATTACTTTCCCTGGCTGCCATCATTTTATAGCAATCCATCATCATCTGGAGCTCTTTGGCTATATAGAGCCCCATGATGGTGACAGGCATTGCTAACTGGTTAGCAGTGACAAAGGCTGCCAAAACACAAGCACGCCGCATGCAAGCTGATTGGACACCTTAGGAGCAAAATTACGCTTTTCCTCTCCTCCTCTGTCTCAATGTGTAGACGTGAATTAAAAGTGGCAAGTCTTAAAGTGTCCAGAAGCTACGTTGGAAGAAGCAGCGTTTAAGACTTCAGAGGGGGAAATGGAGGTGTTTGTTGGAGGTGGCAGCATAGGGGGAAGGAGGGTTAAAAAAAACAGAACAAAAAAAAACTGAAGATGGAAGAAACAAATATTTGAAAGAAAGATTACCGTCACAGCTGCACAGAGCCGAGATGTGGAAAAGAAAGAGTAAACAAGCTTGGTCTCTGGGGTGTTGTGGGGGGAGAGAGGGAGAATGCGAGCATGAGGAAAAGAAAAAAAAAACAAGAAATGGTGCAAGAGCAGGCGGAGGCTGAGGAAGAAGAAGCGGAAGGTAAAAAGGTAAGAAGGAGGAAGAATGACAGGATGCAAAACAATAGTCAACGAGTTTTACGTGGAAAAAAAGCAATTGGTAGAATGAAAAGTCTAATAAGAGAGAAAATACGAGCGATAGCATAAACTGAGTGGGCGTTGTGTGTGTGTGTGTATATGTGTGTGTGAGGTAGGCTGGGGAGCATCTTGCACACAAGAAGAAAATGTGTGGATGGATAAACATATGGCACCAACTAAAATCACGGAGTAAGTCTGATGAGAAAAGCTCCTGTTTACACAAAGCAGCCAGTTTCAGGAGAATAAGGAAGAAATTTTAAGAAGATTTTTGCTCCAATCAAACAGCTTCTTCTCTGAACCAGCCAATGAAAAGATGTAAGCAGTGATGCTGGATGTGTCAAAGTCAACACAACACACCTTCATATTTCAGGCTGTTGGTTTGAGTATTTCTGCTTCTTTCTGTGCTTTACCTAAGGCCTGATATGATGAACTATGACTTTAACAAAATGTTAAGACAGCAAAGAACATCTACAGATCGGGGCGGTGTGGAACTCGGTTGATTGAGCGGCAGCCCCACGTACAGAGGTCACAATTCCTCAACGTAGCCACACTGGGTTCAAGTCCCGGACATGGAGCCTTTGGTGCGTGTCATTCCCCACTCTCACACCCTCTTTCCTGTCTAACCACTATCAGTAAAGGCCAGTAGAGCCCAAAAGAAAACATTTAAAAATAATACAAAATAAAGAACAGCTACAGATGGGGTGCATAAAACCACGTTTTTTAAGAAGGCACTTAATTAGACAAGATGAGAAGAGAAACATCTTTGCCTGGCGTCAATGTTGAGCGTGTGCCGTAATATAACGTAAGACGTGATGCAGTGATTAGACCCGATGATCTCAGTGATTGCTGAAATGTTTGTAAGAGAGGAAGTTTGAAAGGGAGGTGGGCGCGGGCGCTTTGGGGACTGGATGGAAGTCGCAGGGCTGCATGCTGTTTAGGGCTGCGGGCGGTGAAGATAGTCAGGGGAAAGTAGGAAACCCCTTAGTAGCACAGCTGTGTGTACAGCTGTGTGGGCTCTTAGGTCACTGGTGGGTTTGCAGTGAGACCAGGGGGCTGGTAGTCTGCTGTGTTGAATGCGGTGCCCCAGAGGGATTAAGGTTTAGCATTCCATTTTGCGGTGGACCTATGTTGCGGTGCCCTGTGGGGGTGTAGTTTGGGGAGTGGAAGCCTGTACACCTGTTCCTGGCCATGCACGGACACAGCTAAGGGTTTGGGGGAGTGGACTGATTACTGTGGTTGAGATGAGATGATTTGCTGCCTTACACTGTTGAAATAAAGATGCTCCTGTTTTTGATAACCTAGGCCTCATCTGTTGACGTCTGACTGTGGGAAAACACACCTACCTCCAGCAGAAACAAGGTTTACTACAATAACCTACACATGCACCGTAGTCATAACATCTAAAAAAAATAAAAATAAAAAATGTACTAAGAATAAATAATACATTTTTCAGATGGTATGATTGCAATGAGGTTACACTATAACTTCATTATTATAAGTTACTATAACCACATTAAGTCATGTCATCGACTCGAGTCCCCCATCTCTGTCCACTGGAACTTTCCTACACAACCATCTATGGAGTTTACACAGAATGGTCTGAAGAAGAGAAAAAGCCCAGTGAGCGTCAGAGGGGAATGGGCAGACTGGTTGGAGAAGATAAATACAGCAAGAGGAGACCACCGTGCCACTTCTGCCAGCTGAGAACTGGACACTGAGGCTACAGTTCACACAGACTCACCAGAACTGGACAAAAGACGATGGAAAACGTTGCCTGGGCTGATGAGTCTCCATTTCAGCTCCACATTCAGACACTAGGCTCAGAATCTGCTGCAAACATCATGGAAGCATGGATCCATCCTGCTTTGTTTTAATAGTTCAGGCTGCTGGTGGTGTAAGAGGAGATTTTCTTGGCATAAATCGGGCTCCTCAGTTCCAACATGGCGTGGTTTAACCAGCACAGCCTGCTGACCATGACCATCCCTTTCTGAGCCCAGTGCAGCATCTTCCAGCTGAATAATGCACCATCTCATTAAGTTCAGATCATCTCCAACATGACAATAAGTTAATTGTACCCCTATGGTCTCCACATCTCAATCTATTATTTCACCTTCACCATCTCTGAGGACTATTCCAACACCTTGTTATATGTAGACACCAAGAATGAAAGCTGTTCTTAAGGCAAGAGGAGGTTGAAGGTTGAGCATCCAAAGTGTTTTTTTTACCCATTTCACCACTACATTAGCCAGTGAGTACACAGTAGATATCAGACAACTCATTTCTGGAGCTGGTTGTGGAAGCAACATGTTTCATGACCCATTTCCAGTAATTGGTTTCACGCATGAAAGACTGAAATTGAATGTTCTAAGTTCAGATGGGATTTGTTCTTCACACATGAAAGGAGATCAATCAGGTGAAGCACCTTTGTAAATAAGAGTGAAGAATGTGTGTGGGTTAGGCTGCATTTCCAGTGTCAACGTCAGCTGTTGGGATGAAAGGTTGTTGCATCCGGCAACTTTGCATTGACTCATAAGAAGACAGCAGCAGGGCATAAATGCTCTGTGAAAGCCATCTGAAATAATAGCGGTGTGCGTAACCTCCCGATGTGTCGGCGCTTCTCATCATCCCCATCTGGAATGCAGAGGAAGTAGGATGAGTGTTCGTATGCAGGGGATGAATCACTCTGGAGAAGCCCAGCGCATGTTCATGCCATTCGCTGCTTTGATCAAACAGAGATCCATACACTCCGAGACTGGCTTTGGCTAAATCTGAACAAGTGTCTGTTAATCCTGCCCTGACAAGGTAATCTACTCATTTTGCCAGGTTACAGACAGACAAAGACTTTTCAGAAGTGTTATGGATCTGCGCTCCTCTGACTGATAACAGACTTAATGTCACCTATAATTTCAAAGAAACAGATTAAAGCAAACATCTTGAGAATCAAAAAGCAATGGCTGCAGTTGAGTGGAGGTATATTTTGTTATGGTTGTCATAGCAACTATGGTTCACCTCTACAACTGAATAACTACAAGGATGTTACAGCAAGGCCACGCTTCTGTTATGTAACGTTACTGCTTACGTCACCACTCAGACGCAGGTCACAGCTTTAACGGCTCCTTCTTTCCTCTCACACAAGTTTTTTTAAAATCTAAAAATAAAGTTACAACAGATCTTTCAATAAATGAATCAAGTTAGCAGCTCACTATTAATTCCCTGAAAAATACTGGATAACATTTTCAAATGCTCCAGCTCCAAATTTAAAATAGGAGCACCGGGACAGAAACAGTGCAGCTTAAATCAGATTTAAAGAAACTCTCATGTATATTACTGATTATCTGAATAGAAAAATGGTTCAGTAATGTAGCAATTTATGAGAAAAATATAAAACATTTTCTTTATTTAAACAAATGTGATCACTACATTTTCAAAATAGCATTAATAATATTAATATATCAATCACAAATACACTTTTTATCTGATGCCTCTATAGTTTTTTAAAACTAATATCAAAGACCTGAATATTTATAAGTTTATAAGCTGTGAGGGAACTATTTTGAACTGTTGCATCAATTTGGAGCTTGCAAGTCTGTGCAACAGAAGGCTTCTTCTAAAAAGGATGCTTCAACCATGACAGCTTGTTCAGCGCACGGAATATACTGTACTAGTGGGTGAAAAAAAGGTTCACATAAATATCGTGATTTATTCACAATTTTAAAATAGATTATCTGCCTAGAATTTAAAGGACAGCTCTTTTAGTTTTTTTTTGTTACAGCATTTTTGTAAGACATTGTAGCAAGCAGAATGCTGGTGCTGCTGCTGTGTTTTGTTTTCCTAATTTAATTATTTTTACAAAAAATATTTCTACTTTTTTTTTCAATTTTTCTTTTCTTTTTGTCAGGCATTATATCAGCAGAATGCTGGTGTGGCTGCTGTGTTTTGTTTTCCTAATTTATTTATTTTTACAAAAAATATTTCTACATTTTTTTTTCAGTTTTTCTTTTCTTTTCGTCAGGCATTATATCAGCAGAATACTGGCGTGGCTGCTGTGTTTTGTTTTCCCAATTTAATTATTTTTACAAAAAATATTTCTACTTTTTTTTTTCAATTTTTCTTTTCTTTTCGTCAATCATTATATCAGCAGAATGCTGGTGTGGCTGCTGCGCTGTTTCCTAATTAAACGCTCAATTTTCAGCTGGTTTGTTTATTAGAAATCGAATTGGAACCCAAAAAAATCGAATCAGGAGGAAAGCATTTTATCCTAGCCCTGACATTCAGGACATTTTTACTGCCTAAAATAAAGTTTTCAGAGGCCAGCAGCTGCTGCCCCCCTACACGGCCAACTTCTGTTCCCCTCAGCATCCTCAGTCCTACAGTGAAATGAACTGCCACGCTTAATTCTCCAACTGATCCCTCTCCTTCTGGAAGGAAACGAGAATGAGTGAGGATGAAAGGAGGGTGGGCGAGAGACGAAGTCGGAGAAGGGGACAGCGGAGAGAGAAACGCAACCCCCCCCCCCCCCCTCCTCCTCCTTGAGGGCCGAGTTAGCTGTGACAGAGAGTGATGCCCACTTCTCCTCCTTCCATCTTCACCATCCATTTCCTTCCCCATCGCTCTTTAAATCCTGTTCTTCTTCTGTGGAAACGCGGCACCGTTGTGAGCCGACGTCTCCACACCCCCTCCAGATGATGATTCATTGACCTTCTTATCCCGTCAGACGACTTGATGGGCATAGTAAAAAGAAATTAAAGCTTAATTACATTTTCATCTTTGATGAATTTGTGTCTGTGGAGATGCCATATGCTCACCGGGTCTGGAAGAAAACACCGTTAGGAAAAGAGAGTTTGGGTAATTACAACGTGGCACAAGGTGCATTTTTCTGTCAGCCTTGTGCCTTTTCTTTTCTGTTCAGAAAGGATAACCTTGCATTCCAATAGATTTTTGCAGTATTATTACATTATGGATTTTGCCTCTTCCAAGACAAAGTATAATAATGCACTTTCTAGCAGGACTGTTTTTCATCTCTTGCAGTGTGTGTTTGTGTCCTTGTGCATGAAAGGCTGTGAGGAGTGTGTGCGCGGATCTGTATGAGCACCTGTGTGTGTGTGTGTGTGTGTGTGTGTGTGTGTGTCATCTTTTTTAATAATGTGCTGTCAATCTGGGCTCCGGGAATGGCTATTTCACTAACCCTCCCTAAGTCTCATAACGCGGATTCTCGGGGGGCCAGAATAAGTCATCAGTGGCCGGTGGCCGCGAGTCCTCTGGCAGCGCCAGCAGAGGCAGAAATCACAGCGGATGCAATAAAGAGACAGGCTGGGATAAAAGTTGGACCAGCTCATTCAAACTTTAAGTCCTGCTGCTCATCACTCCATATTGGCAGGTGCAGGGGAGGGATGCTGCTGCTGAAGCTGCATTCAAGTGATACCATGATGAGAATGTAGCTACAGAACAGGAAGTTCGCTGATTTGTGTAAAACATATCATATAAAATAACTACTGAGGGCTTCATGCACTCACTCTCTGCTTTATTTGGTCAACCTTTCTAGTTGGACCTGCTTCAGAACTGTCTTAATTCTTCATTGTATAGATCCAACAAGATGATGGAAACCTTCCTCAGAGGTTCTGCTCCACAATAACATGACAGCATCACACAGCTGCTGCACATCCATGATGAGAATCTCCCGTTCCACCACATCCCAAAGGTGGGATACTGGACTGGGATGTGGTGGCTGTGGAGGCCGTTGGAGTCCAGTGAACTCATTGATCTGAGCTGTGTGACATGGAGCATCATCCTGCTGGAAGCAGCATCAGAAGATGCTCCACTGGGCTCAGAAAGGGATGGACGGGTCAGCAGCAGACTGCTGGTTGAAAGGAGGAGTCTAAGGAAAAGTTGTTTGTCTTCATCATTAACTTTATGCAGTGTTTTTACAAGTCTTGTGAAATTAAAAGCAGTCCAGTTGAATTCACATGTTGGACAGATGTAACACAGTCGTACTGTAGTAGCATTGCACGTTCAAAAGCGTTAGTTTCTTTTTTTTTATTTTGAGCCTTTTAGCTTCGGAATGCTCATAGATCTTCTACTTTGAGTTTGTAATCAAAACATCCTGTTCTATTTTGCTGCTGCCATTTTTGAGTTCTTCCCTAAACTCTTCCCACATAGCCCCAGAAATGATCATTGTCATTTCTGTGTTCTGTGTTTAAACCCTTTCTGATTGGATTGAAAAATTCTTTCCGATCAAGGTCGATCAGATCAGCTGACATGCTTACATGACACATCTTTATTTGGACTGGAAGTTCCATCGGATTAAAAGTCCTCTTGTGAACCGCGCTAATGATCCAACACACCTGGTCTCACCTGAGACTAAACCATGTTTATCATGACAGTCCAGTAAATTCTGACCCAACCATCGGAATGTGGCGAGGAAAAGTAGACATCGGTTCAGGCAAAGTTTTTCCATCTTTTTTTGTCCAGTTTTGGTGAACATTTGTAAATTTATCCTCAGTTTCCTGTTTCAACTGCTGCTCACTGGATATTTTCTCTTTTCCAGACCATTCTCTGTAAACTCGAGTCGTTTGTAAAACACTTAAAAATCCATCCATCATAATTCATAAACACAGTAAATCGTCTCAAAAACACATATGTTCCGAAAAGCAGCGAGTTGGTTCCATTTGATTTGC
>JAVQJG010130236.1:0-27359 GCA_036024015.1 Craterocephalus amniculus | reverse complement strand
TATATATATATATATATATATATATAAAGACAATTCTTTCTAAACTGCGTACCTGACAGTACGCAGGCACATCTTTTCACGGTGGAATTCTCGAGGTCCTTCCACACTGTCATCCTGTTCCTCTGTTTCCAAATACACATCCAAGCAGAAGCACAGGCGAGCCAGCTGATTGGTCAGCAGCTGGTGTCCTGGACGTGGTCCTTGCAGCTCGTTTTTGAACACATTAACCTCACTTTCCATGGCCTAAAAGATGTAAAACAGAAAGTTAGAGCATGGAATATCAGTAACAGTGCTCAAACTTTGAGATTTGCTAAAATGAAAATTTCTAACTCTAAGATTGTCATCCGTCCGTCCAGTGCAGCGTCCTTTCCAGCTGAGAGAGAGGGAGAACAGGGGAGAGATCTCTGGGTAACGGGGGCTCAGCACCACTGCAGCATGGAGGCAAGCTGTGAGACAAGAGCGTGGTGTTTATCAAAACAGATTAGAAGTGAATAACATGCAGATATGTTTATCATGACTGGATTTACCTGTGCCTCTTTCAACCACTCCCATAAAGTACAGATCCGTCTCCTTTGCCAGCCCAGCATCAGTCACATGACATGTATATGGCAGATCCTTGAAAAGAAGCAAAATATTACAGCACGCCGATATTCATATAGGGGTGCAGCGGTTGCAGTTTTCTGGCCGATCACTGATCTTTAAAAACTCTGACCTGCCGATACCAAATTTTTTTTAATTGAAAAACAAACAATACCCATACTAAAATACAAACTTTTTAACTGCACAAGCTAGTTTTCCAAAAATATAAATGAAAATATTTCTGCATTGCTGTCCACATAACAGAAATATCAGTTCCTTTAGTCCAATTTTAATATTGTAAAAACAAAACTACCTCAACAGGTTGAATTTCAGACCCGTTTTAAGGCTCTTACTACTAAAAAAAAAGTTAATATTTTGCTTTTTTTTTGCAATGTAGTTATGATCGGTGGATAAGATCGGTTTCACATGTACTGATCGGCTGATCACCAATCCCCAAAAATTTAAGAAATCAGGGCTCCATTTTTATATTACTATGAAAAATATATCTGAAAACATTTGTACTTATTTGTTTTCCCACCTACCATGTACTCCTGCTGACTGATGGTGGTCCAACGTGCTAAATGGGAGAGGATCTTTGCAGGAAAGAGGTGCTGACACTCGCTGGAGACTGGGATGATGCTGTGCTCTGAGGACAGTTGCGTAACGAATCTCAGCCAAGTTTCCTGTGTGTTTAATGTGCCGGGTTGTTCAAATACTTACCTAAGGAGGCAAACTGCTTGTGCAGAGCCAAGCGGGACAGGACTCGTCCTCTCAGCAGTTTCATGGTGCTCTCCATGTGGTTGGCACTCAGAGAACTGCCAACGAGCACACCCTAGAAACAAAAACAACACTTTACGGCTGTAACAAACAAAAACTTTGCTCTCCTAGAACCCCTCTTGATCTCAACACACACACCTCTGAAGAATCACTTGGAAACTGAAGTCCTCCGAGATTCTGAACCCACATGTAGGGATAGCCCAGCTCCTCCACATAATCAGCAAAGGAAACAATCCTAAATGGAAATCATGGGTTAGTCTACTTGGATTTTTTCTCTCTCTCTCTTTGTTCACTTTAATTAATTGACATCCTTACCCAACTTTATCAAACTGGTAGCGATTAGCTGGATTGGGAGTTTCTCTCCCTTGGTCACTAGTGTAGAGACAGCTGAGAAGAGTTTCTGATTTCAGAAGCTCTCTATAAAGAAAAAAAAACACAGTTAGACTCTGTTTAGGCTGAAGGGAACAAATAACCTCAAATGCTTATGTAAATACACACACACCCGGCACTGATGGCTGTGCTGAGGTCTGTGGAAGTGGAGACCTTGGTCTTGACAGTCATTATGTTGAGATTCATCAGGTAGTAGAAGTAGAGATGGAGGATGCTGCCATCTGTGGAGATGAGGAGGAAAACACGCTGAAGAGCTAATCCACTGCTATCTTCATATTCCCTCTACCCTCCTTTCATTAATCCTGCCAGCGACAGCCCCCCTGGGTTTACTTTACACGCTGCAGAGTATTAGAGAGCAATAACAGGGTGTGGTCAGAAAAGCAGCTAGCAGCCCCCGGGGAGTGCCTTTCCTGCTGATGGTCCTCTTTCCCACTCCACTCTGCAGTGACAGTGAACTCAGTGACACGCTGTCACTCACACGGTTCACGTTTTGCTTTTCCTGCACTAAACAGGCTGCAGCAGTTGGCGGCAGTGACGATAAACGGCAAAAGGGAGGGGAATGGAGTAAAAAGAGAAAAGCAGTGAAAGCGTGGTGATGAGAGAAAACTGCTTACAGGATATTGTAGGTGCTGCAGACCTATGATGCTGCAAGCATCTTTCTCACCTCTCCCTACTTCCTTTTTAGGTAGAGTTACGCCTGCAATGCAGATCTCCCCATAATCTGTCACCAGATTCCTTTTGTTGCCAGCAGAGGGAAGACAAGGGTCAAATGGTGTCATGTCACAGCAGAGTGGGTAAAACTTTCCTTCACACACTAATACGTGTCTAGTTACTTAACACCACATCATATACATTTTCACATTACAAGGAAAGAGAACAAAATAAATAGTAAAAATGTGAATGCGAGCTGTGTAAAGACGAGGAATGTTTCCGTCTGCAGAAACAGCACAGAAGCTCAGCATTTAGATTGCTACAAAGGTACGTAGAATGAGCTACCTTTACACTTCAGGTCCAAGCAGAGAGACAGAGGGTGCCTTTTTAGCATTTCTCGTCTTTTATCATCCAGCTGGCCACCAGTGGTTGGCCGCCTTCTCTTCTGTCAACCAGACAAAAAAAACATAAGGATCAGAGAATAAAAAGTCAGCTTACAGAGGAAATTTCATCAAACAAAACTTTACTTGAACATAGTGAATTATGAGATCTATGATCTATAGAATTATTTTTCTAATAAACACTTTTTCCTGTAGATGAATTGTAATAATTGTGAAACATATCTACATTAGTGTCCAATAGCAATCGGAACCTTTTTTAAAATAATGTTATACCAAAATTGGAATAATCGCTGAAATACCCTTTACCCAGCCAAACCAGAAATCCAATCAAACCAGGACTTTTCCCATTCAGAATTGACCCCGTTTCTGAATCGATAGGCGACTGCTGCCACTCCCTTAAACTTCAGACCACGGTGTGGCTTTGTCTTTGTGTTTAATGCAGAGATGTACTGCATGAAACACTTCGCCTCTACTGAGAAACTGAACTTGCTGATGTGTGTAAAGAGTCCATGAGTAAAGCCAGATCTGGGACTCACCGTTTTCTCTTGCTCCTCTTCTGCGTCCGAATCACTCTCATCATCTGGATGAAACCAGAAAGAACATCATTTCATGTTTTGTTTTTTAGTTGTTGGGCATGTATATTATGTAATGTAACAAAGAACAAAAACATTGATGAATGAAATCCAAACTGGTCAACAGAGGTTAGGGTTTCTATTTCATGTGCACAGAATATATGTATGATGGTGGAAGCATCACACGTACCCTGGGAATCATCTGGAGGTTTGGACAGGGCCCTGGCCTCATCCACATCCCCAATCATTGACACACACAGATTCTTGTCTGAAAAAACAGAACACAAACTTGTACCTAATGTAGACTAAATCCATTTTGTTGTAGGGCGTGGCGATTCATGACAGAATTTCTTACCACAAGCCTGGCCATAGGCATTTGCTTGGACAAACAGCACATAGAGGGGTGGAGGCAGGTGGCGTGCGTTTTCCGTCTGTTTCTGAGTTTGTTCAAACGGCATTGAGAGATACTCCTGCACTGGGAGCGATGCCTGTGGAAGACAGACCATAAAAGGGAAGCTGTCATGTCTGGCACGCCAATCTGTACAAATAAAGACTTTTTGTTTTGAAAAAAATAAACGTACATGATCAAAGAGCAATGTGCAAATATCAGGTTGGAACTTTAACTAACTAAAACTATGTTTTTATCATGAGGACTGCCTTTGTTTTTTTTTACCTGCATGATTGCATTGAGTCCTGGCTGCAAGCTTCTGAGATGCTCCTTCTTCACCTCAATGCTCTTCTGAATCTTTTCCTTTGTGGCCTGTGACTCCTTGTATTTCTCTGCCAACCTGTATCCAACCACAAATGCTTAACAAATGCTTTCCACTCTTAAATCTTGGCTGACCTTTTTTTATTTTTGGTTCATTTAGTTTTACATGGGCTTAAAAGACACTATACAATATTATTTAGGCAAAAGCATCCAAAGATGGCAAGAAAAAGGTAAACTCTTATGTATCTGTCAACATATACAATTAAAACAACAACAAGAAGTCCAAGTATACAAACAAATCTTCCCAAATAAACCGAACAATAATAATAAAAAAAAGCTTATACTTAAGGGGTACAATTTTCTGTCTTGAAGTCCATGTGTTTTCAATAAATCTGGTCAAAACAAAAATCTCCACTTTAAAGAACCAACTCAACATGTAATCACACATCTAAAATAAATCTGTGTTATTTCTCTGAACTTTGTCAAAAAAAAATTCCCTAAGTTTTTAATACAACAGGGATTGAAACAAAACATGAAGCTCAACTTCAACAACATCATAACACAGAGAACATTTACCCTGCTCTATAGGCAAACCCTTATACCTGCCCACTTTAATCAGCAGGGGCTGTGTAACAGATCTTAAGTGTGCACACAATGACCTTTGATCTATGTCTCTAGGTTTAGTGTTTAATATGGGTCTGTACAATAATCTTCTCTAAAATTGAACACAGCCAAACAGTTTGGGTTTCCTCCAAATCTCATCAATCCATTGCTTCTATGGAGATGAAGTACCATAGCTTTTGTTTGGCAGCATCTCTTAGACTGCAGATTGTTGCTAACAATATCATATAAATCAGGAGTAGAAAAAACTGCAGAGACATCTTTTGACCAAAGGAAATTATGGGCTTGGTCTCATTTAAAGACATTTTTGGTCAGCCTTTCATCTGGCAACCAATCAAGTCGGTTCCAGAGGCGAGCTATTGCACATCTTTGCTTTACAAGACGGGATTTCCATCCTGTGTCCCCATTCATAACACTATTTGCAGTGAATTTATGAGCTCCAAGATAACACTTCTGGGCTTGACTGGATGCTGCTTCTGTCAGTGCACTCCCCAAAACCCAATACTCCAGCGTAAAATAAAACTGGAACAACCGGAGAATCAAAACTTTTAGAAAATGCTAAAAAGCCAAGGTCAGGATGGATTCAATTAATTATCGACCCCAAAGGCCTACCCACTAACTCTGGTAGTGCTCTCCTTCATTCATAGAAGCACATATTTTCTGTAAAAACAAAACCAATAGGAGGTGGTAAACAACAGAAGTGTTGATCCAAGCAGAAATAAATGGTTTCTTGAAATGGTACATGGAAATGCATGCTTTTCACTGTCAATAGCCATTTACTGAACCATGAACTCATAACATTCAACATCTCTGTAAATTGTCATACTCAGCAACCAACAAAGAAACAAAGGCACAGAACAAAATAATAAAATTCAAGTTGTCAATATCTGAGCCAAGCTTAGCCTGCTTGGTTTCATGAGCCAAATAATTTACATAAAAGGCAAATAAAGCGCGAGAACATCTGTCGCTTAACTACAAATTAAGTAGGGAAGCAGTCCCTTCTAAGATTATTTAACCGAATAAGCAACTGGATCCTTATATAGGATTTCATTGCACCATAAAAGTTACCTCCTACACCAGAAAAAATCAATTTCTATTCCAAAAGGTCTCTATTTATCCAATTAAAAAGGCTTTTTCCAAGTTGCCAAAACAAACAAAAGTCTCTTTATGCTACCGTTATCTAAAACTCACAACACAGGACAAAACAAACATAGTCAATGCATGGCCTGCTTTCCCTGAAGCCATTCTTCTCATTGGGTACAAGTTAATTTGTCTTTCAAATTCCTTTTTTTCATATTGCTCCTTGGATTTAAGAAACATTTTTTCTGCTGAATAGTTTCATCCAAAATTAATTTAGCTTCATATTATGGAGGTTTCCTTCAACCTACAAAATGTTTTTTTAGGTGTACTATATTTGTATGTCTCCTCCTATAACTTGTCACAAAGATGATCATAACACTGGTTGATGATGTCAGCTGATCTCTGAGCCTTACAGCACATTTCAAAAGTTAGAACATGGACAGGGAAATTTCTCGTAACCTTAAACTCAGTATGTACCTTTTAGAATTAAATTTTAAATTCTACTGCACTCATCAATCTGACTGAGTGCTTGATTTCGAAACCTTTCCACAAGACCCAAGGAACTGCAAACCTTACACTCCATACATGTACTTAAGTCAACATGAACAAATTTAATATCAGATATGAATGCACTAAGTTCTACCTCTTCCTCTGTTCAAGCTCCCAGTCCAGTCGTCCCAGTGTGAGCTGGTGAGGATCATTTTTTGTGAGGTTGGGCCTGGAAATCTCTTGTGGAGCCTCCTGATAAAACTCCTCCTCAGACACCAAGTCTATTTCTTCATGCTTAGACCTGTGACAGGGAGAGAGTTATTAATTCATATTTATGACAACATATCCCACTGATAATCTCCACTATCACTTATCAATATCCTACTGTGTCACTTTCTGATGATAAATTCCAAATGAAATATTTTGTACTAACTTGAACTCCAGACACTTGCTGATCTCCTTCTGAAGATGCATAACTTCATATAACAGGTTTTGCAGTTGAAGGTGCAGCACATCAACTTTTTGTTTTGCCTGTGGACAGAAAAATACATTTGTAAAAATTAGCACAGTGATCCGAAAAAACAAAACTAAATATAGATGCTTAATTAAATGCCATAATTCAGAACTCCATATTTGCATAACACATGTTGATAAACAGAAATGGTAGACATGACGCTCTCAAAGAATTTTTACTAACACAAGGATAAATAAACAAATAATTAAAAACAACAACCAACAGAATAAAGTCTTCAGTGTTCTTTTCTTGATCATCCCTAATAGAACCAAATATATGAAATAGTGTGAGCTTGAGTGCTTTCTTTAATATCTTATAAACAGAGATGGGTGGGAGTTACCTCATGTGTCTGATCTCTGCCTCTCTTTAGTCGCATATGAGCCAGACGGTTAAGTTTCTTTAGATTCATGAAAAGGATGCAGCTCTGCATGCGTTTCTCCTCAACTTCCACACACTGAAAAAAACACAGTTTTTGAAACTTTGTAGCCATTTTCATACATACAGAGCAGTCCTGAAATTTTCCATTTTTTAGGGTGGCAAATAAGAATGCAAAGTAAAGACTGTTATAGTGAAATCAATCATTGTTCTGCTGAATTGACAGAATAGCAAGTAATCATAGACTCAACTACTTTCATATAACCTCATTATGAAATGGCTATAAAGATGAATGAGCTTAGAAGCGTATATTGAAAACTGATCCTTACCCCCTCCTTTGCTCCACTGGCTTTCAGCTCCTGGATCTCACTCATGAGCTTGGCCAGCCGCTCACATGATTCTTTGTATTGCAAGTTGTCCTGTTCAGGGTCCCTGCTGTCCAGTTCCAACTCCTCATTATAGACACGCATCTCCTGGAGAAAAATAGAAAAATGAACAATTATTTCTTTAATTCCTCTATATTATTCAATAACTCTCAAAGGTCCATGAAGACATGTGAAGATTACATTATTACACTAATACCTGAGCATCAATGGTCGATTCTAATATACCAAATGCACTGGTTTCCATTGCCTTGTTTGGAAAATACCTAATTTAATAACTACATCGTTTCATTACTAAAATAAATCTCAAATCAAGATACTTAACCTCTAGCTACTTTTTGAGATTTAACACTAATGTGAAAGAAACAGTGGTATTATCTGAACACAAAAAAGACAAGTAAACCATTTATTTAAACCATTTAAAAATATATTAACAGTCTATTAACATTTTTTGTTTTGAAATAGTCTACATTCAACTTTGGTCAGCGAGTGAGATCACATACAAAAACTGACATGGCCAAACTTGAGCTACAAGTTGGTATTGATGAGTTTCATTATTTCACAATACTATAACCCTGAATGTTTTAAAACACTGTACAACCAAGTAAAAAATGCTCAAATGTTGCGCATGTTTTTATCTCAAAGACCTCGATCCATGATTAATAATCAATCTTATGCTGACTTTTCAATGGTGTACTGTGGACACAAATTTAACCGGTTGGCAAAATACTTGTGCAAGGCTTCTAATGTACAGATTTCGCTTGGATTGTAAGAAACCCAATTCAATATAGAAGCTTAGATATATGGGTTCTGTTGGGTGCTGGCTTATTGAGATTTGAACATCTGTAACATTGTTTGACTGTAAAAATATATTCAACATTTTGTACATAATAGGTACATATACAAAGTGCAAATGCTTACAGTTAATCTCAAGACTGGTATTATCTGCGTTTACCCCAACGACTGTCTGCAAAGGTGTAAGCTGGTTTATGCTTCCTGATACTCAGTATGGCCCAACGATTGGGGCAATCCAGCGGTTTTCACATGTATTTTTGCATGGCTGCACCAAATTAAATGAATCTAGCAGCCAATCTAGTTCTGCACAATGACTCATTAGGTTGAGTCAGTTTTGTTTGGGCATTCGTGGGGACTGAATTGAGCATCAACATCAATGCTATATAAACAGAAGAAACTCTTCAGATCGCCTCTGCCGTGTACTTACGTGTGGCTCCACATCTCCGCGACCTCGTTTCATCTCCGGTGTTCCTGCTTCACTTCGGACAACCTTCGACTTCCGTTTTTTTATTGCGTCGGATGACATTGATGCCTATATACATAAATTTAAAATTTAGAGAAAAACATACGTTGTGAAAACTATGAACTATTAAAACACAGTATGCTAATATTAGCACCAAAGCCATTCATTGCTAGGCTAGGCTTACTAGCTTAAACCCATTAGCTGCAAGCCTCATGGAGTCATATATTTCTTATTTAAGTAACCAAATGGTAGAATTTGTTTGATAATGACCACAATAATATAAATATACCTGACTTGTAAATAAATCACGTCTGAAATCTTAAAATAACACAAAAACAATGCTGGGAACTCTACGGGTCTTTCTCCACGAAGCACCAACTTCCAACGGAAGCTCAGTCAAGACAAAAGGCTTCCGTAAATCGGGAAAAGCGAAATTCACAGCGCCACCCATCTTCCCTCATCTCCTTTTTGCGCATAAACCTAATAAAAACCCCACTTTTCTAAATATCAAAATGTAAATACTCTAAGCAGTAGCCTACTTGTAAAATACAACAAAAACACATGAAATCCACTTTTTAAAGGCATTTGGGTATTCCATTTAAAAAATATCAATTGAAAATATCTTTCATTCAGCTTTAAGAAAAAAACAACCATACAATCACAAAGACAAAATTATTTATTCTCAGTTTGAATATTAAGAAAGAGACATGACAAAAAATTCACTTGCTAAAGTAACATAAAACTAAATATTTTTTTCTTCATCTTCTGAAGTTTTTACACTTAGTAGACCCGTCCCACCCCCCTAACTTCCAAAAATGATAAGTCTCTCCATGCTCACTTTGCCATATCTATCAGACTCTGCAGCGATGTGGGCACCCACGTTTTCTCTCCTTGCACAAACACAACCCCCCTGTCTATGTATATAACAATACGCCCAAATGTGTACAGCTGCTTTCCCTCATGTCGCTTGGCCACTATTGGCATAAACACAATGTTGTTCTCCTCTGCTTTTGTCTGGATGAGATCTTTGAAGTTAGTCGGCACACTGGTGCTGACACCCCTGTGAGCAACGCTCTCAGCATCCCTCCGCTCCTGCAAGGCCTCATATTGGAAGTCCTTTCTTCTTTCTGTCTGTGTGAGATATGCAATATTCTCCCTTGCACCAGGTTGCATATATCCACCTGCAGATAAGAAAAAACAACAAAAAAATAAGTGTTGCAGTATTTTTTGATAGAGTACAACATTTTAGAAATTTTTTGATGTTAGGTTTCAATCAGGTTTTAAAACAAATCAGCGACTCATGACAGAATATCTGAGTACCAACCCATGCCTGAAGACACTGCACGGTTCATGATGTCCAAAGCTTCGTTGAACTTCTCTTTAATGAGGGGCTGTGCCAGCAAGACCTCACTAAACATGCTTTTCCAGCCCAGGTACCATTTAGTGATTTCCTCATAATTAGGACTGTTGCTCAACCATGAACAGAGAACCTATAACCAGCAATAATGAGACAGACACACAGTTTTAGAAAAATAGAATTAATTATATGATATTATATACCTAAAAAATGTTGATTTTTTCACAACTGTCTGGTCTCTGTAATCATAGCACATTCACTAACCTGCAACCATTTAGGAAAAAAGTTTTTGTCGAGTAGGGAAACGAGACTGGAGGGAGACAACATGCCTTCCCAGTCCATCACCCAGTGAAATGGCTCCATCTGCTGCTGGTGAGGGTTGATAACCAGCTCTTCCAGACATAAAGCTACGGTGAGAAACAGAGGCATCACATAAAGTAATATAAAGATAAAGAGTTTTAAAGCTTTTTCATCAGTGGCTTTGGCATTTTAAGGCTACCAACTAATGTAGACATACCTAGTTTTGGAATGATGTTTTTCACCATGAAGGCCTCCCATGCACCTACTGTGAACACATTTTTCCATGGCTGTAAGATGAGGCGAGCTGAGGTGTCGCTTGGATGCCACCGCTGTAAAGCATTGGACAGCTTGCTCCGAATTGGTGGGTAAAGAGGTTCTAAACGCGACTGGAGCAGAGGCAGCCATGGGTGGATCCAGGAGTGAATGGGCACAGTGTCCGTCAAAGGATTCCAGCTATCCACCTTTAAAACAAGGAAAAATATTTATAAAGAGAACAATGTGCATTAACTACACTTCTGACGCTGTGATGCTCGCCTCTCGCTGCAGTCGGGGTAAGATCAGCTGTTCCAACAGGTTATCAAGGATCCACGGAGGCAGAAGAGGAGCCCATATTTCTATGCAGTCCACCATCGGTCCAACCGCACGAGGCTGCCAACTCGACACAGTAGACCGCATCACTGGGACCCACACCTCCCATAACAGTCTGTCCCAAAAACATACAGACAACACATTTAACAAATGTGCGACTATAAGCCAGGCTGTAACACAGGCAAGAGAACATCAGTGATATTATTACACAGGTGCAGCTTGATATAATTTTGTTTACCTGTGGTAAGGATCCATATTTGAATCTGGACCACTGGGGTGCATGTCTCTAGATTCGAGGATTGCTCTCCATTGACCAACGTCTTCCAGACAAAAAGTGCTGTCCTGAAAATAAATTTTAGAGAAATCTAAGAAACAGTAGCTCAACTACTGATGATTAAACATGGAAAGGGAAAATAATTTGTTAAAAAGAAGACAACTCCAAAAAGAATACCTTTAAAGGATCCCATGAGAAAAGTTTCTCTTTAAGCAACGGATGCACAACAGCCACAGCCAGATCCGCCAATCCCATTGTCTTGTATTCCTCATAATAATCTGTTTGCAAGGTCTCAAAGATCTTGGCACACTCCTGGACAAAGAGGCCAAAATGACTAAAAGTTTACTATATCCATATGAAAACAGAGCTGGAATGATTAAACTCAATCAGCAACATGACTGTGGCTAGTTTGAATGTTTACTATGATATGAACCTGCAGGGTGGGTCCTTCCCCTGGTGCTGTCTCTCCAGAAGGGAAGCGCTCGACCAGTGCCAGCACGGTCTCCATCCTCTGGATGGAATCTTGCTCTGCATCCAATCTGGTCTGCAAAGCTCGTGACTCATGGGTCAGAGACACGACTACGTCTTTTTCATGCTGCAGACGTCTGGCAGACTGAAGAAGATATAACAGGAAAAAGAATCTCACAGCTCTTGTTGACACTGTAAAAACCTTAAGTCAAGCCTCAGGCTGCTAATCTGTAAAAAAGCATTTATCAGTTCCCTTTGTTACGAAATATTTTTAGAAGAAACGTGTGGTTTCCTTCTACCTGTAATATGTCCTGTTCTGTGAGGTCTATCAGCAGCTGCAGGTTATGCTCCAGCTCAGGGAGGGCAAACCCAGATCCCTTTTGATCCCGGGTGGACAGGCTGGGAGGAGCTTCATCAGGAACACTGTGTTTGTTGGATATGTGACTGTAACTGTAATACACCTTTTGTTCTCTTCCAGTCATATCGATTACCTAGACAGTAAAAGATATGAGGTGAGTGAAATTAAAAAGCAAAACTGGCATGCATCCATGTGCTGAGATTAAAGGAATACTCCGTCCTCAGAATGATGTGCCTTCATTTTGTACTCACCCTCATGCTGAATAACACTCTGTAACACTTTCTTGATGTTCATCAAGTAGCCGGAGATATCGGGAGTTTTTCGTTTTGAGGAAATACAGCTCCTGTCTCTGTTAGCACTCCCGTGTGGTTTGGTCTACCGTGGCCACCATACTTTGGTGACGTCATCCAGGAACTAAAACATGCTACGGTTTATGCTAAAAAATATATACTAAATGATGTTGTTTCGAGTAAACTATGGGCGTTGCCCACTGAGAACCCTTGGATTACATTGGACGAGCAGTATGGAGGAATATTGCCAAGTTTTTGTGGACTTTTTTGACCGGGCCCCGTTCAACATCAGTTTATGGGCATTTTCTCAAAACGAAAAGCTCCTGATATCTCCGGCTACATGATGAACATCAAGAAAGTGTTACAGAGTGTTATTCAGCATGAGGGTGAGTACAAAATGAAGGCACATCATTCTGAGGGCGGAGTATTCCTTTAATAAAACCACAGCATGCCTTGATTGACCTGATTTACTTGATTTAGTATCAGGGTCTCTGTTTTTAAAAAGTTTTAGGAGCTTATTAAAATGCTAAAGTCTTATCTGAGTGCTCTTTTGTTATTTCAATGAACTGAGATCAAAGAAGTGACAAAGAACGATTTAAACATACCTTGACCTGTGCCAGCTCTCCCGCGGATGCTGCCATGCTTCGACCAACTATTTTGCCTTTTGCCTTCAGTTCATCAGCAGTTTTATAGGAGTACTTGGGTTTCTTTTTTCCTGCAGGTCCAGCAGGATCCTTGCGCCACTGGCCAAGTTCCTTCTGAAACTCCTGCACCCAAACACATATTTACTGTAGTTTAACTTCCACTGATAAATGGGAAAACTGAAGGAGCTCATTTTTGTCAACACTTTACCTTTTCCTCCTCTTCCTCTGAGTCAACCACAGGAAAGTCCTGAAGGCTCTGCTGCGTTCGCTCATTGCCATAAGCACCAACTGCACCTTTTCCCTTACGAACCTTTGCCTCAATTGGATTTATAA
Organism: Craterocephalus amniculus; assembly: GCA_036024015.1. Classification (NCBI taxonomy): domain Eukaryota; kingdom Metazoa; phylum Chordata; class Actinopteri; order Atheriniformes; family Atherinidae; genus Craterocephalus; species Craterocephalus amniculus. The sequence goes on along the minus strand of JAVQJG010130236.1, from coordinate 13,948 downwards.
TACCTGCCGCAATAAGAGTGTCATATTGAAGTTTCTCAATTCTACCATGTTCTTTGCTGATATTGCAATGCATTATTACAAAAATATTCAGATAACCTATCCTGATCAGGCAAACGTACCTTGAGCATTCTTGCCCAAACCTTTTCCTGGCTGGTAGCCCATTTTTTGCAGAAGTTTCTGTCCAATACCCCTTGTATGCTTTTCCCAGTTACCAATACCCTGTCCAGACTGTATGCCGCCTGCAAACCTCTGTGTTTGATTCCCACGGAAATTACCCTAGAAAAACAATTCATTATTAAGGCACAACACTAAACCATCCAATATTTTTTTTATGATATTCACAACAATAATTTACCATCTGAAGTTTTTTGGGTGCAACTCCACGAGAAGGAGGAGGTGCGGCAGGAGCATCATCAACATCGTCGTCGTCATCATCAGAGTTATCAGAGCCTTCTTCTTTTTGCTGCTGCTTCTCTTCTGCTGCAGTCTTTCGCAGACCAGCACTCACAAAGTTCACTGGAGCAGTGTAGTCTTTAGATCTAGTGAAATATTGACAAACATCTTACTAACAGTTACATATAAATTTAGACTGAAGGGTCAACAAGCAAGATTTACTTCTTGCCACCAAAGCTTGGCCTCTCATCTTCGTCTGAATCTCTGTCAGCCCAGATGCCGTAGGTGGCTTGCTCTTTGGTCTGCCTAAATCTGCGGCGGTCTGGGTTGAACTCATTGGCCAAATCCCAGTCCGTCACCTCAAAGCTTTCGACCTCTACACCTTCCTCCTCCTCCTCCCGCCGCCCATAAAGGTGTGACATGGACATTTCTGCAGCACGGGTGATCCACCTAAAGGAGGATTAAACAATATAAACAGGTCATCTCCATGAAAGTCAGTTATTCTGATTGAAAACTCGGGGGGGGGACCCGATGACAGAGTTTTAAAAGATTTAATTATTTACAACGTTTTGGACAGTTGCCTGCTGTGAACTACTAAGGTATTAATTAAAACATCAGGTACGATTTAGTAGCGTTGACTCAATACTGAAAATTAAATATTTCTAATCGGTTAGGCATAAAAACAGATCTTAATTTGGTTACACTGACACTAATAAAGAAAACGTATCCCAAGCTAATACTTTCAACGAGACGCTAACGTTAGCTACAAAATGTGGCATAAATGGTGTTTATAAGAAAACATTCGTTCTTGATAAAACTAAAAGAGCAATTGTATTTAACTTACCTGAAATTATATCTTACGTGGATATCAATAACGCATAATTTCTTGTGTAGTTATAGAAAGCGACACAGCTAATGTCGAAGACGCACTAAGATAATAGTACTTCCGGTTTAGCGGTGTTACGTCAAACTTTGTACCTCAAATATTTTTAGTTGGTTTGTTGCACGGAGAGCACACTTAACTGTTTTCCCCCGTTCTCCAGGATTTTAATTATGCTATAATTTTAGATTTATCGCATTGTTACATTAATCAATCATGATTTATTTTTTCTGATCATAACTTAATTAAATAAGTTAAACGCGGATTTGGGATCATCAGTAGTTTTTTTCTTAAACTTAATTTCATCAAATGCGTAAGACGCTGTGATTATTTTTTACAGAAAATCATAAACAAAAAATATTTTGTATGACATCGGAAGTAAAACCTTTGTGTTACACTCAAAATATCCGTGTTGCTGATTATCCAGCAAGCAACCGAAAATGTAAAAATGATCATTTTGGTGATAAAAATGAGTATTTTACATGTGTAAACATGACTTCCGTAAGTTAGCAGAAATGTCGGACACCGGAGAAGAGTGGCTGGTTGCCCGGAGGCGAAAAGGTGGACCTAGGAAATCTAAATCTTGTCAAGTCTCTTCTACCACAGCATGCCTTGATGAGCAACTCGATGTGGGGAAACTAGTCAAACGGATCAGAGACACAGTGTAAGAAACTGAGCTTCGCATTAGCGGCAGATGAAATAACTTTTTACACATTGGTGAAAAACCACCTTCCTCACAACCTTGTTTACATACTGAACCAAGTCTCACATGATGACTTTTCTTACTTGCTGCTTCCATAGATCTGAGCTTAGATGTGAAGACTTTTGGCCAAAGTGGAAAGGTAAGTATTTTGGACAAATAAAACTACAGTCAAACAGTTGTTTTCATTAATGATGACTAGATGAGCGTTGAATCTCATCCACAGAGCAGGTGCTGGCGGCAACATCAACATCCCTACTTAGCCCTCTTGAGTTCAGAGACACTGAAGACGCACTGGAAAAGGACAGAGAGGGCAAAGTGAATCAGCAGCTACAGTGTGTGTGCTATGGCCTTGGCTCCTTTTCTTCCTGTGCCCCGGCCCGCTACCAACTTGCCATGTTGCTGCTGCTCCTGGAGGCTGGGCAGGTCAGAGGATAAACCTAATCTAAAACTATACAAACATTCATGAGATCCCGATTGTTATAATTTAATTGATGTATCCATATCTTTCCATGTAGATTCCACTTCAGGACTGCTCTGTTTATGACCCTGCATTTTCCTCTGGAGAAAAGGATGTTTTGAGAGAGCTGGGTCTGTGTGTACTCACAGAAAATGAGGTTAGCTGTAGGTCATTTATGTTTGCTTTATCACATGAGACAAGTGTAACGCTGGTCATGTCTACAGTGCAGATGATGGTAAAACCTTTCAACTTAACATCTAATTCTGCCAAGCTGCATTTTATAGATCAAAATGCAGATTGTCAAGTAGGAATTTAAAATGTATTTATGAAAATAAATTTAGACTCTAGAGAGCTGTTGAGAAGATTAGATCATGTCTAAAGGTCATTGCCTACAAAATTATTCAAACATTTAAATATTCTACAACGACCTGTCTTGCTATATTGTACAGGAGGGGAAGAGGCTTTCAACTAAGCTCACACTATTTTTCATGATGCACTGTGGAAAGGCCCTGTATAACAACCTCCTGTGGAAGAACTGGAGTGCAAAGTATTTATCTCGGGTGATGATAATCGGGAACAGTTTCAGCGGCATGAGGGAAAGGTTTGTACAAGACATGCACAATGGTGATGACATTTGAGCAAGCGGATGAGAGATGAGGTAATGTTCTTTGTGTTTCATCGATAGGACAATTGAGAGGGAGTTGAAGAAGGACTACAGGTACCTCAGTGAGGCCGTGGAATTCTGTGAGGAGAGACAGCTGCCTTGTCCTTCCTGTCTAATAGATGTCTTCAGTGATACAGCCGTCATCACCTTTCCTTCATGCAGTCTAAATGGACTCCCAGAATCAATTTGGTCAGATTCACCTGAGCCACAGTACCAGCACTGTCCCAATTTGGAAATTATACTGAAAGAAACTTATTAAAATACTAGATAAATAATAGCAAATGTTTTTCAAATGCTGTCTTTTACAAATACTTTAGAAATGTGTGAACAATCCTGTAAATCTGAATTTTGTACCATTGAAGAACTAGGCCTATTATTGCAACTTTATTCCGAGGCTTCAGTGTGAAGGCAAAAGTATGTTGACCATCTTTGATTCATCAGTTTCAAGCCTACACTCAGGTATCCATTGTCATTCTCATAGAAAGGACTGTTGTAGTTGTTTTTCCCATATTGTGCTCCTTTTACTGTCAATTTTATCTACATCCGTTCTGAATATATTTTAAATAAATGTATATAATCAGCTTACAATGGCTTGAAACTTGCATCAGAGAAAAAAATTCAAGAAGAAAAGCTGTTAAAACCAAAATCGGAAGAGGAAGTTGCTATCAAATGTCAACGTACGGCAAGGGTTTTGTAAATTCTTTACAAAGATACACAATGGAGGATATTTCCATACATGCCTGGTAAACTGGTGCATTAATAAGTGACCCATGTTTTTTTTCTAACTCTTGTTTGCTGATGAATGGATGTATTTACTTTATAATTCAGTGAATGAATCAAGAAGTGAAAGGCATCCAGTGAAAACCGATTAAACATAGTTTTTTTGGGTTTTTTTTAGATGACCTAGGCTTTATTGCTTCATTACTAGGGAACAGATTAGACAGGGATGCAAGATTATGGAACCTGCAGCAACATCAAAGTTTGTCTACAAATGCAAAAAGAATAGAAAAAGGCTTTAAAAGGTAAAGCCTGCCACAGAAAAACTGGTGAAACTGGGCAATACAGTACTGGAAGGGCTGGGCTAGACTGAATTGCATTAAACTGGACTAAAACTTGTTTACTTTCCCTGTGAACAACACCTCAAGTTATTTTTGAAATTAGCACCTGCAACAGCACCTTTACACACAAAGATAATGTTTAATTCTAATACAAACACATCTTTAACAGACAGAAACGACCACGACTGCAGACTTTTATAAAAAGCTTCCCATAACAGCATTTATGTTATCCAGGTTGAATACCTGCTTCGAAAGGGCAGATGGGTTCAAGGAAACACTTTGCACAGGGAACTAATGACTCAACCATAGGTCATTGTTGTGGTGGCACTTTTGACTGTAGCTGATCATTAAAAACAGGCTTATATAAGATTTTCCACATATAGCGTAATGTTTAGCACATGACATACATTTCAAAAGATTTAAAGTGACATTTTTTCCAAATGTATATTAGTTTAGTACAGTATGACTGGTAGATTCTAGCTTCTGCAGCCTCTTTTTAATGAAAAGGCTGGAATATGAGACAAACCTTGGCATGTTTTTTAAAAAAAAAAAAAAAGGTGGGGGGTGGGGGGAAGTCCCCTTTCAGTTTCTTTACATTCATCTTCTATTTGATCAGTTATTACTTCTACAACGTCATTGTTACATTTTATGATGATCTGTATTTTATCCTATCAGAACACAGACGACCTCATGAAATTGACCTTTAAAAATAGAGTTTGAACAACAACCTGATCCAACAGGCCAAAACGATGATGTGGAAAGGCATTGTTCCTTTGGGACAAATGTTAAAAAGCTGGCTGTAATTATATTAAAACAGTTCTGCTTTCCCACCCTTTCCAATCCAATATTATCTTGTTGTTTTTCACATATGATTGCTGATAATGTCTCGCAACACCTGAATTTTTAATTTCATGTGACAAAAATGTGTCTTTGTTTTGTGATTGGCTGTTTTGTTAAACCTAAATTTTAAACTACATAGATTCAGAAACTGGACACATCTTGCTAATGTGCTTCTGCTCTATGCCCTGTAAGTAGAAAGAACGTGGCAACCACGAAATTGCTGTTAAAAAAGAGATATAAAGAAAACGCTGGTGTAAGAAGTTTCGTGTTAAGGGGGGGAGGGGGACACTAGGTTCAACACAACCCCTCTCCGCAGCATTCGTGACAATGGAACATCTGCAGCATAAAGTAAGATTCATCCTCCTTTTTTTATTTTTAAACTGTGTCCTTCTCTACTTTAGATCCCATTACTTCTATGATCCTGGGAGAGTTTTATCATATAGCAGGGACTTTTCAATGCTTGTTCACAACCACTTGTGTTTTAACTATTCATCGGCCCCATTGGCAGCAACATGACCTACTCCATTTACCGCTTTGCATTCTTTCTCTTTGCCTACGGTTGGTTTTGAAGTGACAATATCTGCCCAGGTTAGTTTTCTTTCAAGGACTGATGTGCTGGCAATGGCGTCTACGTCTCCATTTATGTCACTATTTTTCTCCCCTGAGCCTGTAATCTCATCTCCGTTGGCTATCTTTACCATAACATCTGATGCTGCCCTGTCACCGTCTACATCAGTTCCCCCTTCATTAGCTGAGGCTTCTGCAGCGCTCTCCACAGACGTGCCTTCTACCCGCTGCTCCTGTTGGCTCACGCTGTTGCGCTCCACTGCTTTGTTTCTTCCATCCTCAGTTTCCTTCCCGCATCCTGTTTCATTATCGGAGCTTTTCTCTTCTCCGCAAACAGAGTCTGAAGTGGAGAGCTCTGTGGTTAGTTTTATTCCCAGCTCCTTTCTTGCTGCGGCCTTTCGTTCCAGATGTTTCTGCTTATATTCCTGGAACCTGTCACTATTGAAATGCATTAAAAAGGTATTAGTTTAGATATCAAGTTATGATTTTTCCTCCTGCATCTGTCCCAACTTTTCTGTAGTTAATATTTACCTTTGTGTAAGCCTTCGGATCCCTGTAACCAGAACCATCTGCTCCAGGATGGTGTCAGATGTTGGGCTCAGACACTGAGAACAGAAAGCGTGGTAAAGTCTGACACATTTTCCTTTGCTTTTTTAAGACTTCTGTAAATTAGCTGCTGCACATACAGTACCTCCACAGTTTGCTCGTTGCAGTCAGCTCCTGCCTGTCTGAGCGTGCGCTCCACCTTCACTGCCTGCTTGGTTGTGGTGCACAAGAACTCTTTGCTGCAGTTTGTCTGCGGGTGATCTTCCCCAAACTATAGGAGGGATTTATTTTTTTTTCATGAATTGACATTTACACCTAATCAATCCATCATACTTCCGGAATCTCTCTCAGGTGGTTACTAACCAGTGAAGTGAAGGCAGTGAGGGCCTCTTTCTCATGTGTCATTGCACTTCTGTATTCGCCCTTGCTGCACATCCACTGAGCCAACAGGTGCTGACTGCACAGATAAAAGAAAAAAAAATAAAATAAAATTAAGAAACCAATTTTTCATACAACCATCAATGCTAATTAAGAATGCTATTTTACCTGAGAGCTGTTTGCAGATCTGTGGGGCCAAAGAAGGAAGTGTTAAGTCGTAGGGCGTTCTTTATAAACTGCCCTGTGTGATTGTCTGTCAGCACCAGGCCCAGACAACTCTGCAATGACAGAACAACCGATTTATATATTTTTTTCAGTCTGTATATTGTAAATATATTTCTTCTTTTTTAATGTACTTTCTTTTTATGCTCTTTTTCTTCTTTGTTATATACAAACAACAGTTGAGTGGTCGTAACCTACATCCAGTGTTGCGGTGTATGGGTGGTCTTCTCCGTGGACTGTTAGCATTAGCAGACGAGCTCTGAGGAAACACTTCTGAGCCAAAGCTATCTCCCCTCCAGCATATGTGTAGACACCCAAGAGAGCCTGCATATAACACAACAGCGATATCCATCACAAAACGAATCAAAGTGTATGATTTAGATATTTGAATGTGTAGTTACACTCACATATTGCTGAATAGTGTTGGGATGGTCAAAGCCAAGCACCCTCTCACTGATGACCACTGCTTTCAGCTGGACGCTGCGCGCCTGGACACAGGAAGCCAAAGTGACTAAAAGCTAACTTTATAAGAACATCCTGAAATTAATGCAGACTCAGCGACACAAAAATAAAGAAAAGATATCTCCATTTTGCGGTGTTTCAATATAATTCATATTATTCAGTTAATTCACTTGATTATCGATACACTAACATGTCCATAGCATTGATGCTAAAGTGAACCTAATTTGAACTTAAATATTCAAATGTATAAAATAATATGTAACAATGTTGTAAATTTAAAGTGTTTTATTTAAAAAAAACTGAACTGGTTTCAGTTTAATACATAAAGAGACAATCTTACACTCTCAAATGTAGTATGGAGAAACAGGCTGTACTAATATAGAACTGTACTTGCTTTGTTATCACTAAAAGCAGATTCATACACCACTTCCTATTACACATAATCTACTGTCCAGCTTATTTCCCAAGAATATTTTGGCATGACTGAACCATTTGGCCTTCCATATGGTGGATGACCCCTGTATTTCCCAACCTACAGCCACCAGCTCACCAGAACATAAAAGTAACCCTCATTAAAATGTGAATACATACTGTATCCCACCATTGTTAAGTACGGCTGCGCTTTGTTTAGTAAGCGTGGAGACTTGCAGAGCGATGGCCTACCTCAGCTGACTTCCCCTGCAGGAAGGCCACCTTTGCCAACAGGCTGTGGCAGTAACAGGCCTCAGGGTGCAGATCATCGCACACCCTGCCGAAGAGGTAAACTGCTTCCTTGAGGTGCTCATGGGCCTGATCAAGCAGACCTGCGTTTGGGAAACACATTTAATTTATACAGCATGTGAAATTCTCACAAATTTCAATTCAAAAACACATGATGATCACCTGTTTGTGTGTATGTGTGTTGGCTTACCCTTCTGAATGGAGTTCTGTGCTGCACGGTATGCTTTTGAAGCATCAACAATCGGCATGTTAATGTGCTTGACAACAGGGAAGATGTTGAGGATGTCATCTGGACCGATGGGAGCTTTGCTTTGGTTGTCCAGGAAGTAGTCTCTCAGTCTCAGCTGGGTCGGACACATAAATGATAACAAATGAAGGTTTTTCCTGGCAGTAAATGATGTAATAATTGTATAACCAAATATAACACCTGTTTATAAGTCTAGTATGTGATTCAAACAGACTAATATTACACTGAATCCATGCTTTCGGTAAGTGTTACCTGTATTCCTGTCTTTAAACAGAAGTCTCTGAGCAATGAGAGCTTCTGAAGGCCGTAGTTTTCCACCAGGTGGTTTGGACCAGAGCTTTGAGAGAAAGAAAACATCAACACAGGACATTTGCATATCTAACAAGGTGACCTAATGAGTAAAGCTATGTGTTCTCACCCGAGACTGTCAGAGATGTCATAGGTTTCAACAGCATCCTGGCAGACCAGATTCCACAGCTCGGTCCCTGTGAGCATGCTCCAGGGCGTGTTCTCGGAGGCGCCCGCCCCGCGACCACGGCGCCTTGACTTTTTCTTTGCGTCATCCCCGACTGAAATGGGAACGAAGTGGGGGACCAACAGGCAACTGAGGAAGTGACTGACAGCCGCAGAGAGACAAGGCACATCCACACCCTGTGAAACGACCAGAGGCTGCACTTTATTCTTCCTGAAGCATGTGCTGCTACTCAGCATGAGGCTGTGTAAACAGAAGAAATACCTGGAGGAAACTGTTGAACACTCTTTTGGCTGAGCGGAGGAAAATTTCTCCTATCACCGACCTCTGGCAAAGACAGATAATAGAAGTAATAATTATCATTAAAGCAGCTTCATTAGGAATAGTTTTACATGTTTCTGCTCGTACATAAAACATACTATTATATGCCTCAAGTGCTCCTTGTGTTCGGACTTTGTGATGGCCTTGAGCACATGCCCCAGGTACCGGAGGTTAATTCCTCTCTGATGTAGTGCCTGTTTAAGAGAGGCTCCATCCATCGGCGCCTCATTGGTTTGAAGACAACCCTTCACCTGCAAACACACGAATATCTGGTGAATTAATTTGATTTTCACATATAAACCCACAACAACATGCTAACACAGCAGTGCCACTTACGAAGTCTGGTATCTGGTGCATGATGATGAAAGCTGCAGCTTCCCTCAGTAACCTCTCCTGCAGTTTTGCTGCTTTACTTTCACCAGGAGGAAAAGATACTCCTAGATCCAAAACACAAGCCTCATGATCTCTGATTGCAGACTACGGTGTGTATGTGTGTGTCTGTAGCACACTTGTGTGAATAAGTAGAGTGTGTACCTGGAGAGAAAACATTTGGGTTAAAGCGCATCTCAAAGATGATGTCGCTAACAGAGCCGACTTCTCTGCATGCAGCTCGTACTGCCTCAGTGGATCGAGAATCAGCTGCAAGGATGAAAACATTTGTACAGAATAAAACAATGGTTGCAGTATAATTTGGATTTTATTCTTAAAAGCAGACTAAAACACTTCTTACAGGCTGTTGCACATTCTTCAAAGCCTCCATTTTTGTCCAACTTCTCTCTGACACACTGAGTGAACTGGCAATGTCTGTGGATAGATAAATAAATACATTTAATTAAAATCATAAAGCAATTTAAAAGAGTTCTCTTGCATGTTACACTCACTTGTGTTGGATAAAAGCCTGCACCAGCTCTGGTCTCAGCCTGCAGAGGGGATGCGGGAAGCTTTTTGGAAGCCCACAGGTGGCATGATAATCCGTCTCACTTCCCTTCTTCTCCTCGTCTCCATTACAGCTTTTGCTGCTTTCTTCACCACTAGTCTCTGTCTGACTTTCTGTCTCCACCTTCGGACAGAAGTTTGCATCAGCCGGGAAGCTCCTGAAAACATCCAGCAGGTAAAACCTCTCATCAGCCCCCAGCAGGCCCTGAGCATCCACTGAAGTGAAGAGCGGTACGTGGCGACCGCTGGGAGCCACGACAACATGTCTCTGAAGACAAAGAGATTTGGCTGCATGGGCCAAAAGGGCCAGCAGCTGCCTTCGATGGGACGACTCCTGGTGTCCTGCGTTCACCCCGTACAGCAAACCTCTGAACACAGAAGGAGAAAAATGCATCAAACCAAGCTCGGTCTGATACGGTGGCACAAATATGATTCTGAAATAACCTCACATGGAGTACCTTGAGGCAGGAGTATCTTCCTGGTCCGGCTCTGAACTTTCCAAGCCAGGAGCCAGACCCTGGGCTGACAGGCGCACTCCTCTGTAATCTACCACGGCTGTAGGCAGGGTGTGCAACCCCTGCAGGCCCTCTAAATCGCTGTAAGCTTGCACACATTTAAGCTCCAGCCTCTGAGCAGCTCTGCAAATAGACATCATTAAGCAAAAACTGTTTAAACAATGTAATATAGTACCTTATCTTGTGGTAAGAATCTTGCTATAATTGTGTTCATTTGTGTGTGTGTGTGTGTATTTGTCTGGTCCTACCTGCGACCTCTCTCTCCCCCAAACACTGCACTCGTGGCCCCTTGGCTCATGAACAGGCCACTCCAAAGGAAAGCCGGGTCCTCTGGGTTTCCGTTTACTGGCTCAACAAATCCGTCTACAACCGTCTCAGCTCCCTGCATGACAGTCCTCACAAACGCACTGTTGACCTGATGTGTGAATAAGAGAAAACATCACAAACGGTCCTGTCGCTCTAAGTGAGCTCCACCGTGACGTAAGAGCTTACCTGTAGCAGCGTTCTGTCTCTCTGCAGCCGCTCCTCTAGACTTCCCTGTGGAAGATCTCTGGCTGCTTGTAGCTCCTCATTCCAGTCTGGAACCTGCGTGTGACACACATGGACTATAGCTCATGCGGCACCACGCAATGTGCAGCAAACAACAGCCGATGAGGGGCAACAGACTGCTGCTGTGTTGTCAATGACCTGCGCTCCCGCCTGTTCGTCCACCCCGAGTCGACTGAAGTTGTTCTTGTGAGTACGAGCGGCACAGGGAGGCCCGAGCCAGCTCAGGGTGTGGTAATGAGTGGGCATCGTCTCTAATGGCGGTTGCTGAGATCTAAAGTGAGATATAGAAGTTGGAATATGCAAATACAATGGGATTCAAGTGTACTTCATTGCAGGATGCAGTGTTACCTGTTTTTCAGCGTGGTAAAGGTTTGTTTGAAAGCAGGGCTGATGTGACAGAGCAGGTCGACAAAACAGTGACACACGGGGGAGGACTGTGCAGGACGGGGATCAAAAGCATCTTCTGTAGACCTTTAGAGGAGAAGGAGGGTATGAGTTTTCATGTAACAGCATAGCAATTAGAGCTGTTCCGATACCGATACCAGTATTGGAAATGCGTCTGATACTGGCCCAAATTCTGGTTTTGGTATCTGCAAGGGCTGGAGTTCAGGCACCAATTTGATACAACTTAATTTATAGAAAAAAGTATCTATTTACTGATTAGCTCTATTAGCTCTAGCACAGGTCTTCTTCATTGCTCTTAAAACAGTTGAACTGTGCTGCCGTCTGCAGCTTACTGTTCTATAGTGTTAGACAAGGTTAGACAAAGAGCGAATGGTAATGATGTCACCGGTGTGGTAGTATTTCACCAGCAAAACTGCATCTGAAGATAAATGGCTTCAGTTTGCTGGATTCATTCATGTTTTACAAAGAGTTTAACCTGAGCCAGGCATTATCACAATGCTAATTATGCTAATCACAATGCTAATTATATCACAATCATGCAGGTGTAATATGATTACGATATATAATTTGTTTTATAAGACAGTGGTATCGGTACTTGATATCGGCCAATATGGCACCAAAAAAATGGTATCGGAACATCTCTAATAGCAATTTATTTTTCCAACTGATAGAAAAGAAATATACATTATTGTCATTATTATTATTATTATTGCTTAATGTAGTTTTGTCTGAATATCTTGAATTTGTTCACCTATTGAGGAAGAAACCTTTAGGACAGGATGTGATGTCATAGCGTCGGCCCTCCATTGTCAGCACTGTGATGTACATGAAGTCTCCCTGCATCTTCCTGTGTCCGGGAGGTGGGTTCCAACAGCTGAGGGACAAGTCCTTCAGGTAACTTGGGGCCTGCCAAGGCACACACACACACACAGAGGGTCAATGCGTGTGTGAGTCTGGTTAAACCAGCTGAGGACTTGCACAGATTTGTGGTAATAACACACAGCTGGCTGGGAGCTGTGCGGCAGCAGGGCCATGAGGGGCCTCTCTGAGGAACCGGGGAGAAGGTACTCCGGTGGAGCTCCATCCTGGCAGTGTGATTCTGCTTTTGTGTTGCTTGTAGAACGTTTCAGGCTCTTCCCATTTGGAAAGGTTGAGTCTGCTCCAGACGAAGAGATAATTCACAATGAGTAAGATGCTGTTATGTGCTTTTATTTGAGTGCACAGCTAGTATGTTTACCAGGAGTTTGTGTATGCGTAAGTGTCTCCAGCACACTTGGTGAACGTCCTTCTCTCAGTGCATCCTGGGGTCCAGACGCCCTCAGCAGCTCCACCACGCGGGCCAAATGGACCCTGGCTGAGTGGGAGGTGTACGGCTCTAGAAAGACATGCATTGGTTAGCATGAAATTTAGACAGTCTCTTTATGAAAGTCACAGTACTGTGGGAAAGGTCTAATGAACCTGTGAAAATGAACAAGCTCGTTGGCGCAGGACAAATGCTTCAGGTCATTATTCACTTACAGTAAGTGAGGACGAAAGTTCATGTTCTCGATGTTGATGATAATGCTTAAATATAAATAAATAAGTGATAGTCTGTGACTATGAACCCAATTATAAAAGAATGTGTGTCATCTGTTTACATAAAGTACACAAAACCTATTAAAAAAGAGACATCCTACTCCTTAAAATGATTCGGGAATTAATATCCATCTAATTATGTATACATTATATATATATATACACTGTATTATAATCATATAATCTGGGATTAATTAAATATTTTTAATTTAATTTCTTTCATGTCATTCATAACAAATGTGACAAAATGACCAAAACTGCTTTAACACCACTGGAGTACACAATTACAGAGTGCAGTTACAAAGAATTATTAGAAACAAAACAAACCAAATAAAAAAAAAAAAAAAACAGAGCTACCTTCCACCAGGCGAATAATGGCTCCTGCTTTCAGCCCCTTGAGGCTTTGCAGCTCAGCAAGGGGATCCAAAGTTGTACCCGCTAGAGACAAAGACAGGCTACAGCGTGGACGCACCTCATTCCTCGAAAGAAGAGTCATTATTACATCTTGAACAAGCCAAAATCCATGAACCTGTAAAATGTAACCCAGGAGATGCCTTCAAATTAACTTCCATATTTCAATAAAAATCAAATACCAAAATACAGTTGCTAGCTTCGTACCTGCAGTTCAAATGGCTCTAACCCGGCTCCCTGGATCTTTACAGGGAATGACGTGTCCTCTTCTCCCTTAAAAACAACAGGTTCACTGGAACCGTTTAGGCTGATTGCATCTGTCCAAGGAAGATGTTGGAGAAGAAAAATGAAATGGGAATGATAACAGAGCCCAGCAAAGGACAGGCAAATAGCTTGAGAGTTTTTTCATCTTTCACATACCACATCCCTGGATAGTTTCAGGTCAAGGTGATCTTTCAAATTCCTGGATGGCAATTTTAGGACTAATGGATTGTTGTATAATTTTATCTTAGAAGGACACTAATCTCTTTTAAAATCACCCTCAGCTTAGCTGGAGAGATTTTGAGCATGAGTGCGAGGGGGGGGGGGGGGGGGGGTGGGGGGGGGGCGTGTAATTTTGGGGACAAA
>JAVQJG010130224.1:0-11080 GCA_036024015.1 Craterocephalus amniculus | reverse complement strand
ATATCTGTTGTTTTTTTGTTTTTTTTAACTGTATCCTCATTGAGACTACACCAAAATATCTTAATTTAGATGCATTACAGTGAATTTAGGCAACGTGAAACAGAAAATCGTACCGGCGGATCAACAGTACGGAGAAAAACCAGGGGCCTGTACTACGAAGTCAGATTTTCTCTTATTGACGCAACTTTAGGGTTAACCCGGAATTTTCCGTCCTACGATGCTGGTTCACTTCTGATTGGGGTATATCACTTATGCTGGACGTCTAACTTGGTCCGGACCAGGTTAAGTTCTGGAAAAGAGATCAGAAAGTGCCATCCTTCAGACAAAGTGCGTTAAACTCCACCAGGTTAGCCTCTCAAATTATAAGGTTAATAACAATTCTCTTATAAAATTACAGAAGCAGGATTTTATAGAACAACTTTTCGCACTGTCACAGAATCAACATTCCAACATAAACGCGCTCACGCAGCGTGCTGAGCCGCAGAGAAGTCATGAAGCTGTAGAAGCAGTCATAGGACGCAGAACTCTCCACGTTATTTTATTTACTGCCAGTGACTGCGGGTGTTATTTTTAATTTAACTCACTAAAGGTAAAACTACCCCGATCTCTCCAGAATATAGCCTATATTTTTTAATCCTTGGATAATTATCTGGATCACTCCAAAAATCGGTAACAGTCAGACAGAAGAACAGGTAAGGCAGGAAGCTGTGCGAAACGTCTGTCATAAAGTGATTAGGGTGCTGTACGTTTATACTGTCCGATTAAATAATGAGGCCGCATAATGGGTTTAAATTCTTTATATTTCTGAACAATTGAAGAATAACTGCCTGCGCTGGCTCTGCACCCTGCAGGGAATCCCATTGGTCAGAAGATGCAGGTGGTTGTTGGGGGGGGGGCTTCCATCCCCTAGTTCATCACTTTTAACTTGCCGGATCTGCCCCCACTCTGCGATCTGGCACCTCCCACTTTACAAATTAAGCACTGGTTATACTTTGTATTTAAACAACAGTTTCAGATGTCAGACTGGCAACTGACTTACTCTTGTTTTAGATGATACTGATTATGCTATTTTGTTAAAAAATTAGACTAATGATTAAGTAAGTATACCAAATACAGTACATTAGTTAGAGTACTGAAATGCTGTATACTGTCATGACCTGCAGTGCTTGGAGGCATTATGGCATATCTATCACTGAAGGAGTGATTGACATGGGCAATGGGCCCTGGGATTGGAGATGGCTGTGTAGAGTATTGGTGGAAGGGAGAGTTGTGTTCCCTTCATTAGACAGGCCAGGGGAATGCCCTGTTGACCCCACACTGACCCCTCCAACGCAATTACAAACCGCAGGCCTGGCGCCGGTTATTGATGCCCATTACTGACATGAGCAGCTGCTCTGGGTTACATTCCCGCTCATAATGCAAGCTGCATGTATCAGGCTCACTGAACTATGGAAGCACACATGTCTGTGACTTAATGATGGTGATTCTGTTTTGTGAAATGGAGACCAATTTTATAGTGTACATTTAAATCATTTTTAACCTTTACTGGACTTTAAGGACACATTTTTCTTTGTATTTCAACCAGATAAACTGATGCAAATACATAAAAGAAGGCTGATTGTGTACATAGATTGGTCAGTACAGCACTCTTTATCATTGCAATGCCCTCCAGGTTTTAAGAATTTCAGATTTGAGTCTAAGACAGAAATTCATTTCTTATTTCTTTGACCATGCTTAATCTCAGCAGCATGTTTAATAAAATTCAGCTTGGTAAGTCTGGTGTCATCTAGCTGACACCAATAGACTAAATTGTCATTGTGCCTCACTTAATAACACTCCATGTATTTCTTGTTTTCTGACTCGGTGGTACAGCCGAAAACCATTTTCAATTAAAACATTTGATTTACTACAGTGTCCGCTTTGTTTATTTTGACAAGTGCATCGAAGATGGTGAGTCCGGCTGTTTTCAGTGGTGCAACGCTGAAAGGTTCGCCCTTTCTGATTGGCCCATGGCTTGGTTTTCCCAGAGAAAGCTGTTAGATCAGTTTGCCCTGTTGATAGGTGTGCTGGAATATTTTCCGACATGTTTTGGGGCTACGCCTCTACTGTCCTTGCTGCACCATATATGTTAAGTATATATGTGATCTCATCAGGACCCCCTCCATAACGAACTTAGTAGCACACATCAATGGTAAGTCTTGTATATGTAGAAAATAGGTATGACAGATTTGATCAATTACAATATCTCAAGAGTCCTAAATAAGGGGATATCCCAAAAGAGATGCCACAGTGATGTCCGTTGAACTTTGCCTGGAGAGTCTTGCGATACTGCCTCCTCACACCACGAGGATTGAGGCCCTGAGTAATGCGATTTCGGGTATCGTTACAGTCTTAGTTTTAAAAATCATTGGGACAATGCCATAAATTGTCCCAAATTGGTTTTATTTTACAAATGAATTGTAAAATTAAACCAAGATTTACGTGACTGAAATCTGGAGATCCACATTTGTCCGTTGTTATTTAAATAAAACATTTTTCAGATTAAAAGAACAATCAATTGAATCTTGGGTCAAAAATCGTGAAATTTGATATTTGTGAGTTGGAGTATCGTTACAGCCCTATACTTAAAACCCAACATCTCTACAGAATAACAGTGTCACATACAGACTGCAACGTGAGGAGGCCTATGGAACATAAATGATCAAATATAGAGTTAGACAACATAGTGTACATAGATAGATGTTGGTGTGCGATTTTAAAATTTGTTGTTCATGTCGGAGAAACCAAAGTCTGAAGCTGCTCAATCAGAGAATATAGAAAACAAGTTGTAATTTGTGAATATTTGTATTGATTATTGATAAGATTCAGGTGTATGTTTGGATATTACTGCTTCCATCACCTATATGGTTAAGGATTCTTTCAAATCCAAGTTCCCTTGATGGATCTCACATCTGTGAGCTTCTCCCATTATAAACGATGAATATGTGAGTATGTGTGCGATTGTGTGCATTCGCTGCACATCTCAACAGCACCCTGCTGTAGTATTTGTGATGTAATATCCTGGACCACAATTGAGGTGTAAGGGAGGGGGGAAAAAAAACTTCCAGCTTTTTGTTTTTTATCCTCTCATTTTTCCCTCAGCAGGTTGGCAATGAGCCAACATTCAGCTTAACGATTTTCTCCACCTCTTATTGTAAAATATAAACTGAAATTGTTTTCCTCCCATTTCTTTCTTACTTTGCAGGTTGTAGTTCTTGATAAACTTTGCAGCCAGCGATTTATACAATGCTTATTTTTAAGCCTCGGGGGAACAAATGGGCTATTTTTCCCACAATCTTGTTTTTACAGTGTTGGATCTGGCTTGATGCCATTTTACCAGCGCAGACTGCCTGTTGGCAGCACCTCTGCATTTCTTATGCCTCTTGATTTCAAACTGACATGAGGAATCTCTTATATACTACCTCTTTGTGATAATTGCAGGGAGGTCCTGTTAATGAGCCTTTGTCCCTGTTCAGTGATGGAGGACGCACCGCTCTGGGAAAGTGCCCTACGTGATTAGTAAATTATGCTTAATTAGATAGATGAAGGGGTCACCAGCAGTGATGAAGTCAAGGGAATCACAAAATGATGGAGGTGTCAGCCGATGTTATTAAATGGAGAGTCCTCAGGATAGCAGGAACTCTGTTGTAGTCTTTAATAGATAGTGATTAAGGGCTATTAAAAATGACCAGACAAAAGACAAAACTATACTTAGCTGTCGTTTATGCTGCCAAACCACTGGTGTCTGTGTGGTAAACGGTGAGGAGGGGACTGATCGGTTAACTCTTCAGCACCAATAACGGGAGTCAATGAGGTGGACAGCAGGATCTAATAATACATGTGTGATCTTGTGGAAATGTTAATGCGAGAGGAGGATTAAGTGGCGGCACTGACTGAACGATCCCCCCCCTGTATCATCACACTGGTTTCATGGTTGGAGCGTCAGTTTAATCCATCCAATCAAAAGGAGATTGCTAGGAGGAAACGTTGGAAGACAAGAGGCTGATAATGTGGGCGGAAAGGAAGGAGAAGATGAATCACAAAAAAGATCCAGACTGAAAAGATTAGATTCATATCGAGGAGGGCATGCGGTTGATTTGTCTCCGCTATCAGACATTCATTTTTTATCTGATTTCTATTAATCTTACAGTTGGGAGGGGGAAGAAAGATGCTTGTTTGGATTCATGTTTATCTCAACAATATGGTGCACTTTGACAAACTTTATTCAAGACATCTCAAGGAGACTCCTGATGTGTTGTGTCCTACTATTTGAAGAGTTCGCCGCATGCCTGGCGTAGCTGGTATAGCAGGTGTGTGAGCCAGCTCTCCGTGTTGGCTGTAGATGACCTCCCTGCTCTAGCACTGGGCAATTAGTTCACAAAATGGCTGACTGTAAATCTCCTGCTGGAAAGGTTTGGCAGGGCCACCCGGAGGTGAGCTCCACAATGAGGAATTAAACACACAGTGTTAGCTAACAGCAGTTTTATGATGTGAGGAGCAGAACAGGGTGAGGACAGGGGCAAGGATGTTCCTTTACAGGATCAAGGAGGAAGCTGCATTGTGTGCTGTTGTGCTTTTCTAGATTTGAGTCCCTGCGGGTTAAGTAGGAAATGTTCCATGTAATAAGCTTCATCATTAATGTGTCAGCACAGAGTACTTGAGCCAAGGTAAACAAATGCAAAAATACCCTTTTCAACTTAAATTTAGTACTTCATGGCTTAAAACTCTCATGATAGGCTTGTTTGATGTGCTGTAGTGTGTGTTTTTCCCCCTTTTCTTTTGACCTATTCCTTTTTTGTGGAATCTACATACAGCCTGGGTGATGCAAACGTTTTTCTGAAATGTTTTTTTAAAAATAAAACATGGCATAATATTAAGAAAATGAGACATCAAAGAATATGGACATTAGAAAATATTCTTTGTTTTTTAAAATTACTTAAAATTTCATATATTACTTGAGCACCGACGCACATTAGGTCAGGGAAGAGCAAGAGCTAAAAGAAGAACACAAACGACAAAGCCAGGGAAGCCTGCAGAAAATGACAGAGACAGAGGGGTTGTTTTAATACACTTCAACAATAGTTGAAAAGATACAAATGCAAACAGAGACCTCCTGAAAATCTGGGAGCACTTTGGATAACACTCTAATTATGGTTTGCTCCATATCCAGGGCTGCTGCTGAGTATTCTAAACTCAGTTACATCGTGTGATTGGGCCAATGCACTGAATGTATAGTTAAGATTAACAGCAAATATACAAAACAACTTTTGAAAATGGTCTAACTGGAAAGAATACTGTCATTTAACCACATGTATGTAGAAATAATGGTGCACTGGAGATGGGCATTAGAGTTGCATTTAAGTCATATCTTCAGTGACTTAAGATTGGACTATAATACAGCTAGGCACCCAGAGGACAGGGACTGAGCATTTGTCATTTAGGGCTAACAATTAGTGCTGTTACTAAATGACGGCGTACGCATTATACATTCTTTGGATGTTAAAATGCAGTCCTCGAAGCAGACTGTTATATGGAAATTACTCATTACAACTGAAACTTGACTCAGACTCAAGGTCAAAGACTGAAGACTTGACTTGGACTTTCAAAAAAGTACATATGCTTTGAGGAATATACTCAGTCTAATTTAGACCCTCGGTGAAACTGCACCACAGCTACTGTATTTAAACCGAACAGCACAGCATGCTCCAAGCAGCGGACCTTGCATATATGAATGAAAATGCAATTATTATTAAGTGCAACTTAGGTGACTTAAAAAACCCAATTGTGTATATAATTTCTATGTGGCTTCATTGTTTCAACTAATTTTTGTGAAATCAACAAATTTTGAAGTGGTTGAAAAAATAAACTTCCAAAAATCTATTTTTGGCTTGGTAAAGCATCTACAGTGCTCGGTTAAATTTGTGTTGTCATAATAGCAGAGATTCCTGAGCTAGCCACAGGCCATTGTTGTCTTTAACTGTCTACATTGGTCTCAAAACATTTAAAGTGAACAATATGTTATCTGCAGACAACAGACAGACTATTGTGTAGTTCACTGAGAAAAAGCTAACTTAACATACCCTTCAGAAATGATGCCACATTGAGTACTGATTGGTGGAAATTTAGTTGGCAGGGGGCTGATAACAACTAATTTCATCACAAAGAAGATGAAGCCCAAGAAATAAAGCATGAAAAAACCCAACTGCATACCAGATATATTAGCTTCCCTAGACAGTTGTAATTATTTTGATACTGAGTTTCACTTTATCACAAATCAGATCTTTATCCAGAATGACTCTTTTCTCCTTCATTTAAGCAAAACAAAGGGCCAACAATAATATGTTAACACAGTAAAAAGGATTCAACAGGGGGCAAGAGTCTTATGTGATTAGAGAACAAAGAATACAGTACTTTTATTGATTGATTGAATGATTGATTGATTGATTGATTGAATACTGTAAGTAGGCGAAGGTGTATGTGCAAAATATGTCTACAAATTGTTTAATTATGGCAAGAGGAACTACTGTAAGCTGTCTAGAGGGAAGAAGCTGAAAATCTACTCACAAATGATGGGAGTCATTATTTAATTATTTAGTTCAAGCAGTGTGATTTGGTAGCATATGAACCCTCTTGTCAGATTTTTTTTTTCCAAGTGGAGAAATGGAAAACATGGGGCCAGCACACACAGTGGGTACAATCTAGATAGCTTCAGTGGACCAGAGAGAGTGCTGTTAAGCCCTCTGTGGGGTGGGGGTCTGACAGATAGTGTTGCCTCTTTCCTCATAACCACTGGCTGATTTGTGAATATTGTTCACCTTTGGTTTAATCTGCTGTGTGCTGTGAGGCGGAAACTATTCCCAGAGGGCTGCTAGAGGGGATTGCTAATTTATCTCCAGTGTATTAACGGTGTCTTGGCAGAGGAGCGCACCCCGACCTTCTCTTTACCAAAGTAAACAGGCGACATTTTGACCTGTGTTGACCCAAAACCTTGAGAATAGACTACATTCAATGACGATCCAGGCGCTCGGAGGGCACCTCTGAGTTTTTTATGACTCACCCCTACACAACCTCCCCTCCCCTACAGACATTTATTCTTGGATGCACGGTCATTTATTGCCTTTTGTGCAGGAGCGTGTGTGTCTGCACCGAGAGGGTCACTTTTATTTGTTTCAGTATTGCAATATTGCTGTAAAGCAGCTGATTTCAGGAACATGTGCTGAACAACATGCATATGAGGGTGTAGCATCCCATGATACGGCAGATTTCTTGTCTCACATGAGTGGTGTGGATGCCCTGCAGCTATTCGAGGTCTCTCAAGCATAACAGACAAATCAATGAAACGCGACATCCATGATGTATAATCTCATTAAATGACGTGCTACAAAGAAATGCAGTCTTGTATGATCATGCAGTAGTTTTTGTCTGCAGTGTAGTTTCAGAGCTCTGATTTTATGACTTGTTGACCAGGCTTTGTCCATTACTATGTTTGTATCTGCAGTGCTTTAATGCTGCAGCAGTTGCACTAAACAGGGACAATAAGTATAATTTCTCTTCAGGGTTTTCAGTGTTTGTTTTGAAGTTAAACTTTTCTATTCAATATCAACGGAGTTGCAAATTCACGCTTAATCGTTCAAAGCCAAACCTCTCTGAAAGGGTTGTTAGAGTGTGTGTGGATCGTTGAGTGGGTATAGTCTGCGCTGCCTCCAGTAAAAAAAAGGTTCCAGTTTTTCAAAGATTGAAATTCTCTAGTGGAGTTCTTTGTCATAAGCCCTGTCAAACAGCTGTGGTTTCCATGGTGACTCGATGAGTTTGAGAAATCCCATCTGAGAGAAGTACCTGTGGACCCTCAAGTACTGTATCAACTGACATTCAATATTTCGATGTTGATTATAACCAGAAAATCAATGCCTGTCCTTTAGGATATAGAGTGCTTGGAAAACAGTGACAACGACTGGTCAGCTCGTTTTTTTTTTGCATCTGCTCTTCTTGCTCATGAATGCAAACGAATAAGGATGTTTTTCCTCATTCACATCATGATCCAGTGCAAGTGAAGGAAATCTCTGCCAGTGCCAAAAACTTGCACCTTACACAATCTAATATTTGAATTGTTTTTTCCAGTGCATACTTGTGAGGCGATAATATTGTCAGGTCTCAATTTCATATTCTGATTGTGAAACTCATATCGTGTGAAATATTTACTTCATTTGGTACCTTTGATCGAGATGAAATCTTTGTGTGAGGATTTTTCCCTTTGTTCTGTCAGAGATAACAGAGAGGCAAGCAATCAAAAATTTCAGTGGTTTGTGAAATTGTTTTTCTCATCAAAAAAACATCAACTCACTTCTGATCAAAATCTGCGCAAACAAAGATGAACGACATTAACTTTAGCAAACACAACCAAATGGAATCTGTGGGTGCTTTCCACAAATATGATGAGTGTCTGGATTTCAAAGGGGAAAAAAGTTTTATTGTAGGAGCTAGTGGCGATGTACCAAAAGAAAGGACAAGATATTGTACATTATGCAAATAGTTTAGTTGAACCATAAAGACCCACAACTGTATATAACTTTTCGACCTTAAAACTCTGCTTTACAGAATGGTACAGTGACATCTATTAAGTGCATTTCTACAGCCAACACCTCATCCCACGGGTGAGAAACTGCACTATAGAACTTTCCAATCCAGGATGCTGCTTGCTAAGTTTCGCTTTGCACACGAGTTAGATGCTAGCAAACGAATGTAAACAAATGTGCACCGTGCATTCAGAGAAGAAACACTACAAAACATTACTGGAGGAAGAAAGGAAATATAGGAGAGCCAAAGGAGAGCAAAAAATAAGAAGAGTTCAGAAAAGACAGTTTTTTTCACTGGCTGGAGAAAGCTCACAGTACAGGTAGGGTGCAAACTGGATGCTGAATTAGCCATCAATAGGAGGTGTGTCAATGAGAAATTAGTCTAAAGAGTACAGTGTCTGTTTTAAAGATTTACCAAACTTTTTGTTTTTGTTTTTGTATTTGTTTTTGTTGCACCAATAGACTCTATTAAACTGATTTAACACTTTCTACCAGTCAACCAACAGCAGACAAGTTAGTAACTAGCTTGTAGAGGTAGCAAAAAACCCCTGTACACTAGATGCTAGTTTTCACCATGAACCAAACAGAGACCCAAATGAACAAAAATGTTCACTTGCTTCAAATTCTGTATCAATTAAAAACATTCTAATCATTCTATTTTCAATCTGCAGTTTTGAAATAATTTATTATTATTCTTTATTATTTGAAACAAATAAAGAGATAACATAAATATGCCTGAATATTCTGTTTGAACTTGTCGTAATACTTTGATATCTAGTTTTTCCAAGATCTGCTGATGTATTTTTACCCAATTGCCTCAAAGTATTGAAGCAGAAAGAAATAAGATCTTGGAAAGTTGAGAAATAAACTCCATTTATAGTTCAACTTTGACAGCATCATTAACTTGAGTTTGCTGAACATCACCGCAGCAGCAGCCCTCCACATATCCCTTCATGTACTACATAATTTGTATGCTTGTTGAAGCCGGCCTCATGTTTGCACAAACACACCTTAAAATCCTATATACAGTTCCCTCTCTTTCTTTTTTATTTGCATTTTTTCATGCCAGGATAAAGTCATCAGCATGTCTGAGGATCAGGTAAACCCTTCACCTAGACTACAGTGCTCGAGAAACAGAACGGACACAGATCCAGAGGTAATACCATACCTGCAGATGGATGGCATGCTTATTTCTGAGCACACAGATTACTGTGGAATTATGATGATACCCAGGGGGCAGGAATCTTATTTTCTGTACTCCTGATAAGAAAACAAGAGCAGACTGCAACCAAATGGGAAATGAGGGAGAGGAAGATGTGTTTGATTTAACATGCTGTGCTGCATGCTGTTGTGCTGCCATGCTAGTTTAGGGGACTGTATCAGATAGTGTCTGATGGGTAATGTTTCAGTGTTTGGCTGCAACAAATGATTAGATCTGTTGCTTCTATCTGCAGGTGTCAAAACCATGTATAATTATGTGTCTTGGTCTTCATGAGGTCTTTATAAAATCTTGTCACACATCTATATGGGTGCTTCTAACAGTAAAACAGAGGAACATGTATGAAAGTGAAAATAATTCTGTGAAATCTTTGTTGTTTTGGGTGGAAAAGGAAATACATTAGGAAAATATCACTGTGCAAGGCAACACATGGAGTTTGGCCAGTTTATTTTCAGTTGGGATTTTCTTGTCCAGTAAGCTTGGTCTCAATGGAAAATGTGTACTGAACACACAACATTGTATTTGTACAGCTGGACACAGAAACTGTGTAATTTTTTGCTCAGCTTGACTTGGAAAGCACTGAATTTGAATGGGAAGTTTATTCTGTCTCTGTTATATGTTATGCATATTTAGCCAAAGTTGACGGACTTGTTATCCGATAATTCAGGAAAAGGATATTTCATGAAGTATCACTATGTCATTTTCTGACTTTAAAACTCTGCGTTTCTGACTCATGTGATAGCACAGTGGGATTAATTATGTACATTTCTGGAGCCATCCCTGCCCAGCTACATCCAAAGGCAGAGAAACCACCCTTCACAACTTTTTCTTCAGGGATGCCAAAGTTCTGAATACACACAGCAAAGAAACGCAAGAAAACATTATCAGAGAAACATGAGAAAATAGAGAGAGGGAGGAAGGAATCAAGATACTCTAAGACTGTCTGTTAGATTAGATGGAGACAGCAGGTAGGATGCAAGATAGATGTTGAATTAACTCCTTTGTATGAGAAAGGGGAAGATCTGCTAAAGTTCCATACTGTGTCTTTAATACCCCTTTAATACATTTTTTTGTTATATTGTGCATAGGGCTGGGCGATAATTCGATAACGATATATATCGAAAATAGATGCGCGTGCGATAGGAAAAAAAAGAGGGTCGATATAAATTCGATAGAGAAAACACACTCTTCTTTTTTCATTACAGCCTATCATGTGGCTTGATACTAAGTCGTAACGTCCTCCAAACCA
>JAVQJG010130223.1:0-12347 GCA_036024015.1 Craterocephalus amniculus | reverse complement strand
ATATTTACAAGAAAAAAGTTAGCAAATCACAACTGGAATCTCAAACTGACACATATATATGGACTGCAACCATAAACCATAAGCTTGTAAGTTATTCAGTAGAGCTTTGCTTTCCACATGCAGTAGGTGTGATGTGCACAAATATAGCATTACCAAATGTCATTTCAAGTGAGAGAGTTCCATAACAACACATGTTCTGAATTCTGACATGAAGGCATAAAGGCATTAAAAATATGTTGTTATGAAATCTGTAAACTCATAGTTTCCAGTCTTACTGGGTCCACACAAACTGACACGTCACTGCAGCGATAAAGAGTATGTTGGGTAACTCATGACCTTCAGTCAGTCATTTGCATCATAACAAGCACAATTAATTCTTTTTATCCACAAAGATTAATCAAAGATTGATTAGGGGGCTATTTTTCCGGGCTGAAGTCAGAAGGTGAAGTGCAGCTAGCACAAATACATCTAAAGCCAAAACAAACGTCGCTCGTACAGTGATAAGAACTGGTGACCTTATTTTAGCAGTCATGAGTAATCAGATCTGACTGAATTATAAAGGAAATGCAGAACATCAATTGGTAGCACACTACTCACTGAATGACAGTGAAGACACCAAGATCGTTGTCATCTGGATCCATTGTCGGTGACGAGTCTAATCAAGTGTATAAAGCAGCACTTGTATCAGACTTTCCTGCCCAGGCCCTTCAAGTCTTCTTCACTGATGAGTGCCTTTGTCCTTCGTCCTAACTCCAAAGTTTCTCGCTGCTTGATTTTGACTCAATAGTCAACTGAGATTGTCTGACTAAGCCATTCAGTTATTATTACATACAACGCTCCTGTCTAAGTGAGTGGCCAGTGCCCTGAGGGAGGAGACAGAGCTTGTCGCTTCTGCCTCAGTAATGAAATAGCATCACATTCCGGGCCAGTGCATCAGAAAACACAGAGAGATCAATGTTGAACAGCTGGACCTCAATGGATCGCTGTGCTGGTAAAGGCTGTCTCAATAAGCAAAGCTCTCAGAAAAAAAAGGAGAAAAAAAGGTTCTGTTTGGGTTAAATGCAGCTGTGGTGTTTCCTTGTTTCAAAGCTTTTAGCACAAGCTTGCAGCTTGGTAGTATTTACTACGTTTTTGGTACACAACCAATTTATAATGTCTAAACATGTTTGCATTATCTTCTGCATTATCCATATGTACTGTAGCGTTTGGAAATGCCATGTGTTTTATCGTCCATGAAAGCTTAGAAATTAATCTTTAACCGTAATCCAGCCTCTATCACTGTCTGCCCGCCAACTGTCACCCCCGACAGAGCCAAAACTAAATCCTATAAAAACCACAGAATTAGGTTTTAACCTTAATGTTGCACAGTAAATGCAGGTATTATTTGTACACTGCTTTCAGTTTTATTTCATTTTATTCATTATTGTTATTATTTGTGTTATCAGTGTTTTTCATCATTCATCAGTTTCATCATATTGTGTTTTCAAGCTCAAAAACGGATCACACGTCTCTTTTTTGGGTCATTTGTATTTTTTTTTTCACTCTCCTTGTTTTTTTGTGTGCATTTTCCCAAAGCCATGCTATTTTGGTATGATAGTTCACACTAGATTAAAGCATGCTGATTCTCTCATGCATGAATGGCATACACAGGAGTCCATTAGTTATGAACTGAGGCACGTGTCTGCTTCTGCAAGCAAATGGAGCTGCTTGCATAACACATCCCATGCCATGTACACACAGCAATGTATGACAAGAGAAAGTTCAGCTCGCTATATAAGAGCAAGGCAGCGTAGCATTTACGTTTTGGTTTTGTGTGCACTGCAGTGTGAAGCAGCTACGGTAATTTGGGCTCTTTGCTAATCACAGATATCCAGTGGCTAAGCATGGCCATATGGCCACAATAGAGAGCTGCGTTGGGTAAAAAGCAGACCTCTCTGTGAGACACAACTGCACATGGATCCATCCATGTGTCCCTACATGCGCCCCTGGGCCACAACGCGCCACATCGGTGGCCTGTTTTTCTGAGTCACACAGGTTCTAGCGCTTAGTGTAGGGACAGAAGCGGTGCAAATAGCAGAAACCGTGTCCTGTGTACACAACTAAGAATTACATTAAGCATGCTGTCTTGAGGTTTCAACAGCAGTGATCTAAGACAGTGATGATAGGCAGTGTGTGGTCTGACTATGATCTGGTTTAATGTGTTGTTCACTGGGAAGATGGCTCGTTGGTTTCCTTAGAAGAATGTAAACTTTCAAAACTCTTATGAATGCTTGTATCTGCAATACTTTGTTTAATTATCTGATTAATTTGGTAGCTACACTTTAGGACACGTGAAATAATACATAACAATGTTCTAAAGAAGACAATAAACAGGTTGGAACAACAACCAAGAGCAAAAAAAAGTCTGTTTCCAAAAGACTTGGAACTAAAGCAAGTACGTCCAAGTTGATTTTTCAGTCCATCAAAGCAGATTTGTGCCTCACATAATAAGACTGGAAGTGACTTTTCCCGTTACTTTATGGAGCAGAGCAAACAGTAGCTTCCTCATTTGCATAAAATGATGAAAGTCGTTCCACGCAGTGGAAAACACATTAATATAAGAGCTACTGCTTGGCCCACATGAAGACTACAGATGTATTTGTAAAAGCTGTGAAGCATATTTATTCCAAGGCTGCAATTCACTCTATTCAGCTACAAGTAATAATCTGGACAATCATCTGCCTTGCCATTAAAAGAATGCCCAATAGGTACTTATTCATAATTGATTAAACAAGCTGGAAAGCCATAAACAGGATTTAAAGGATTCATCATTCATACTAATATAAAGTAACCATCAAGAATACAGAACACTAACAATTCCAGCAAGCATTAAAACAAGCTGTTAAAAATGTGCTCATGACTAAGACAGGAAATACAAAGAAATCAGTTGCAGTCAATGAGATCCCAGGATATGACATTCCTCAAATCAGATAGCCACTCTTGTGTCAACACACTACAGAAGCTCCTCCCTGCTGCCCTGGGAGGATAGGATTCACAGCATCAAGCAATTATCTGTAATGTGGGAGAAAAATCAATGTGCCCATGGAAAGCTGCTAAGGTCACCAAGTCGACGCTGTCACTTGAATCAGATGCACAACGTTGCTGCAGGCTGGGCTCCAATCTCTGAGAGTACCATCGTTTCTAATTCCGTGGATTACGGCAGTTATTAGCCCGACAATACGGAAGATAATTGCTTTGTGCACGCAAACGTGGTCGAATGGAAAATGATCACAGATTTCAGTCATCTGTTAATACAGATAAAAAGTGTCGCTTTAAATCAAGTCTCTTTCACAATTAATTCAATTTTGTGTCTGCTGCTTTTGAGAAAATATTCTTAGAATAAACTTTCTCAATGTGTTGGAGCTGGCATTTCACTATACTACTGATTTCAATTCATTTCATTTTGTTCTTGCAATCACACATTTTGCAACTAAAAGCAAAGATAGACTTTGTTCAAGGAATAAAATAAAGTGCAGGAGATATTTTGACCTGAAATAAAATAAATGTCTCCACACTTATCTCACATTTTCACTGTTTTTCTTTATCTAAAAAGATATGTAAAACAGCTGTATACTCACCCCTGCTGTTCATGACTTCTCTCCAAACAGCTGCCAATACAAGTTTCATTTTTGTCTGGGTATTCAAATTCCATGTCTTCTCTCTCAGGTGTGCAGCTAATGCTGGAAACGCTCAGAGTGTGCCTTCTTCGCAGCTCAGAGGAGCCTGGCAGCACTGTTAGGGGGGGGGGGCTCTTGAAACATTGATACTCCGGATGTAAATTCTATTAATGGCAATTGGATATTGAGAAGGGTGAAAAATCATTATCTTTTGGCCAGTAATGTTTGAGGGATCAGGCTGATGGGAAAAGTGAGATGGCATAGCTTACCCCTAATGCAGTGCCTGCGTCTGTAAGTGGTTAATCAAGTTCTTGTCTGACATTTAGATTGCATTTTCTTCTCATCATTACTCTTATTTTCCTTTTTCTACTGTGGGGATCAAATGGAACAGATGTAATAGCATCCGCCAGTTATGACAGAGATGCACTCCTCCTGAGGACTGAAATAGTTTTGTTTTACTTTTCAGTTTCCAGAAGACAAATGCGCTGGTTCAATTTTGTGCTTAATGCACCAGCACTAGAGCGGCGTGCATGTGAGAAATATTCATGTTTCAGTCTCAAAGAGTGGCTACCCTTCAATCTCCTGGAAAAGATGGGGATTCTGTGATGAGTCACTGACGTAAGATTTTGCATCTCTCTCTGTGAAAGAAAATCCTACCATTTTATCATAAACCTCACAAAAGAAAGGAGATGTGTGTAGCAACAAGACTATACATAAAAGGCTTAAAAACCCTTCCAGAGAGCTATGATGTTATATGGAGCCCTTTTATCCCTGCAATAAATATCATAAACATGAGGGAGGGGCAACATTTCCAAAAGGTTGTGTCACTCACTTTTGGGACCCCCCAAGGACAGGTTCTCACTTTAATGGTGTATTATTAAAGGATTATAACACTTTAGTGCCATGAGGGGTTTGAATGGCACCGTATGGGGAAAGACAGTGCACCAGCACGGACAAGTGACAGAAAGCAGACACTGCATGAAATTCAGTTTAGTTAATATTATGTTGTAGTTCTAAGATTACCTTCAATGGTCTCTAATTCACTTTTCATATAAATATTTTTCTTAATTGAGTTTTAATATTTTTTTCACAAAAGAAAAAAAAAAAAAACTAGCTAATGGATTAAATATGATCTAGTCCCTCAATAAAACACCGTAAGTTTGCATCGACAGCAAACATAAATATGCCTCAGCCATTCACATAGTCCAGAAATGGCCATCAGTCTGTACCTTTTATGTGAATCCAACAAAAAAGGGAGATTCATAAGGTACAAAAATAAAGAAGAATTCATATGTGACAGCAAGTGTTATGAGCAAAAGATGAACAAATCCTGCAAGTAAGTACTTTGTGGCTGATCCAATGCCTTGTTATGTTTTGCCTGTCCAAGTCTGAAACCTGAATCTGTGATTAAATGGACATTTCCATCACTAAAGCGAATGTTTCATTGGCAGAACATGATTCCTATGAGGTTCTATGATATCGTCTGACATCAAAACTTTATATTATAGAGGGTTGCTAGGCCAAACTATATAATTCATAATAAATGTGCTGCCATATAAAATTACCTACAGCAACCAAAGGCATTACCCATCGTGTTTAGAGCTTCAGCTGACTGTTAAGAACCAAAGCTGGCCTGCTAATGCCACCTAGTGGCCTTTTCCCTGTCACAAACAGGCTGCTGGTGACTCATGATTTTATGAAAGAAAAGAAAAATCATTTTAAGTTTTTTTTAAAACAAGTCCTGAATCTCTCACAAATATTATACCTGACGCAGTTGCCCCTCAGAGATATAAGTAGAATCTTATTTTTTCAAAGATCTAATGAAATTTGAGACCTGAGCTAATAAATCAGCAGGAAAAATTGCCTCCCACACACCCCAGGAAACCTGTTTGCTTAAGACAGAGTGTTAATATCCCTGTCAGTGGCCTGATGATTGTGCTGCTCATTATATTCCTACTGTAACTCTACAAAGCATTGTTCCACAGACACAAAGGTACCCAAGCTGTATATAGTATGATTTACGAATTAAGGCTATAACTGATTTTTGTTTGGTGTATGGATGTAACCAGACGGTACTTTGTAAGGTATTCCAAAGGCCACATGAAAAATGTACGAAAGCCAGCCATAATGAGGTTGGGGGATGTGTAAGCTGCACCTATTCCTCTGAGAAATGATAAACGGGAAGTCTGATGAGAATCTTCCAGGAGTCCTTACTCCAAACTTCACCACCAAGAAATAAGTGGATCAAACGTAAAGCCGCTCACTTATCACTACTTCCCCTGTCTGTTTGGTGGACTCTGGTATCTGATGAATCCTTATCGAGGCCATACAGTGCTGGTTCACATGTCATGTTATCACACTGGTCCCTTCCCCAGGGCTCCCACAGGAAGCGTCCATTCAGTGGGCATTGCATGCCATGTATCTCAACTGCTTATGGTAATGAAATGCAGTGTGATTATGTGAAGGCAGTTCATGTAGACAAGTGTCTACATGAACAACATGTCTGTCATTGCATCACAATTGTGAGGTAACAGGGAAGACATGAGCTTTCTTGGGGTTCAAATAAAGGTTCATGTAACTGCTATTATTGGTAACCACCGAGTGTTTCTTGAATTACAGAATTTTGTTTTGTTTTGTTTTACCAGTTTACTCTATGGCTAAACATATAATATGCAGATTGTATAAAACATTTTGATAATATGATATATTTCAGTGTCAGTAAACATATAACATATTTAGCTATAAGTAATAATTTATTGGGCTTGAGTGGCCTAATCTTTTATGAGTAGCTGTTTAACAAATAATACTCATTTGACATGTTTGATGTGTTTACCCAATTAATGAGTGTCTTATTTCACCAGCAGAGTTAATTTAATCAGAATCAGAATCAGAATGAGATTTATTGCCAAGTAATTTTCATTACAAGGAATTTGTTGTGATATTTGTTGTAAATAGTCTGGCTGAGTCACTGTAGGAAAATGGAGCTGGAGTAGGAACTGGACATACTTCTTGCCATCGGTACTGCAAACATTAAAGGCAGGAAGTACTGAGTCACAGAACTGGGAGGAGGCGGAGGTGACCTGAGATTGCAGGCGCGTATTTCATAATCATGGTTGGGATCTTTTGCATCGGACGCGGCGGAGACCTGCTGCTGCTGCTGCTGCTGTTGCTGTAGACGCGCCTCTCACTCGGACCTGTGGCAGGGATATGAATTTGTTTTGACTATTTTATTTTTACACCAACAAGTAAATGAGACATGTCCGCTCAGGGGCTCTTAAGCAGTGTTTTTTCATGCTCTCTGAGCCCCAAAAGTATTTCCAAACGGAGACTGAGGCAGACCAGGAGTTTGGAGTCGGCGCTGATGCGGCACTATGGCACCGAAACGGAGGAGATCCCGTGTAAGGTCAGTCACCTCTTCCATCATCTGACAGTTTGTGTCCGACACTAAAATATGAGCGCATTTGATATTAAATCGGGTGACAAACACTGCAAATGAGCGGTGATGCATGGCGTTTTTCCCCCAGGTAATATTGACAAGAATCACTAGCAAGCAACTTCTTCCAATGCAGTTTTATTTTGTCATTTCAAAGCTCCTGCAAAGTAGCCAACTGTCTAACGTGTTCAAAGATATAAAACTTAATGGAGCCTCTTAATTGCTTACTGAAAATTAGTAAGTAACTGGAATCCTCTGATGGAAGGGGGCCACCGACGATTGCTCAAAATTTCCCCTTTTAAATGAAAAAACAACAACAAACAGTTTACATTCATGAGTGAGTTGGTTGCTGCATAAGTTACATGCAAAAATTAAACCCTGAAATAAATCAGGAGATCTTGCTCTTGCTACATGTACATGGCAAACTCCGTGACTCACAGGGCAGTTTGGCATCAGGGGTGGATCTTTGATGCCGTGTTTTAGCCCTGCGTCATCATGTGTGATTCAGCTGTGTAGGCTATGTCTTGAAATTGATGATGGATATCAACTGCGTCTGCTGCGACCGAGATGCTCAAAGATGTGTCACTGTTGCAATGAATGACCACAAAAATGAGTTATATTTAATAATGTCTTATGCCAAACTTGCATCATGTCAGTATGACAAAAAGACATTTTAGAACATCTCATTTTAGAACATGCATTGTGGATTAGTGTTTATCCCTACACGACTTCTTATATAACTCCTTGTGAGACTCTGGTCCAACTTAAGGAACACCCTGAACTTTATTTGAAGGGGAAAGCAAAATGACCTCGCTATGTACAGCAACAGCTGCAGAAAATGCACTGGAAGCTATCTTATATTGCCAAATAAAACAAAGCACTCTGTATTAGAGTGAGGGGTTCAGCCATTCTGTATTGTTTTGTTTAAACTGGTCGTCATGGTAACACTGTTTAGTTTACTATAGTGGAAATGTATCACAGAACTGACACTGTAAAAGGCTTGTAATGAATGCCAGGCATCTGCTCTCTAGAGGCATCAACAATAACTCTCATCCTGCTTTAGAAAATCTGAATGAAGCCGACTATTTCTGCAGACAGTTTAGTGTCCGTAGGAAGGGATATCTAACCTGATGTATGACTTGAGGTGTGTGTGCAGAGTAAGCAAATGCTTAGGTTTACTAAGCTGGAAGATGCTACCTCTATTGAACGTAACATATAATCATGAATCAACATTTTTCATGTTTCTAACACTTTTTGAGGTTTTTCTTGAGTTTGCAGATGCAAAAACTGTCATCCAATATGAAACTGAGAGGAACTTTAGCAACTTGAGCTGAAGTCTCTGGTCTTTAGATCCTATTCGAAGACTCACATGACCAGCCTGTCAGCTTACAGTCACTGTAAGTAAGTTCCTTTGTATGCAAACCTTTTCTTTAAATCAGTAATCAAAGTCACATTTTGTGGGTGTGCACATATTCAGGCGGTTTTTCACTCAGGGACAATAGTATCTAAGAGACTGTTGCAACAACAGAAGTGAAGTCAGGATTGCAGAATGCTAGTTTTTCTTTTTTTTTCACCGAAACACCACGGCACCTCCGCCCAGTAATGACCCCATCGCTGCAAGACTCAGATTTCATGAGACGCACAATATTTCTTATTACTGCGGCTCAATAATCCTCTCCTAATCATAAGAACCAGCTGAACATTGCATATCTACCAGGTGCCTGGTGTGCTAGTGCTTAGACCATAATTAATGCAACTTGCAATGTGCAATAGTTGATGTATCTAATTAAGTGTCGTAAGCTTGCTTGTATTTAAAAGGCCAAAAAAGAACATTGTGTTCCTTACATTTAAAAAACAATCCTTTTTATAAGTTGCCTAGTATTTTCCATAGGTTACATATCATTGTATTTGAATTTCTGCACTATGAGCTGAGATAGAAAGCAGAGACATCTGGTTTACATGAAGACGGCCTCAACTCTTATTTCTCACAGTGCAGCAGCGTGACCTGATCCTTGGCTACAGTCCCTCAGGCACATATTTCTTCCCACCAGAGACTGTCCGTTTGCATGGCATGGGGGGCGAAATCTGCAGGCTTGCAAACGGCATCAACTACATGTGTAATAAATGGGTGGGGTGGGGGTGACACTGTAGGTTATCTGTAAACACAAGTGTCAAATCCCTGTTTTGAATCAGTTCATTTAAATCACAGTTTTAAGCAGCACTTCTGTGGTTACATAAGAGATGGGGATGTGTTTAGTCAAAGCGTGTTCTCAGCCTAAATGGGCAGCGTGCTTGCACAGAATAACCAAACATGTTTCATTCACCTTGTGGTGAAGCAGTGAGGTAATGGAGGCATAATATGATTTAACAGTTTGATGAATCGTTTTATTAAAGTGCCAGATAAAACAGAAGTAAGTGGTGTGTCCCTTCACTCTTTTGTGTAGTGATGGATGAGCTCTGCATGTTCTTTCTTTTCATGACAAAAAAGATGGTTTTACTCAGAGCCAATCACTTCAATGTGGGACTAATCCTCTCTTCTCGACAAAAGTTCCTTTGTTTACAACTACGCTTGCAGTCAATTTTACTCTGTTTTACTTTCTCATTTTCCTCTTCTGCTGGAAAAGCCTCTGGTTATGACTTTGGAAGATATATGAAATACATTTGCTGAATCTTTAAATTTGGTAAAATCGGTGTAATACTGCTGTCACATGACCTTGTCTGAGGAACATGATGATTATGAATGCATTGAAGAAATATGCTTTTGTGATGCTTTGAATATCCAGATTAGGTATAAAAAAAAAGTTTGACTTTTTCATAGGTACCAAGAAAACCATTGACATTAATTGATGAATGGGGCCATTCATCATTTGGGAGTTATGATGTGGCAAAAAGAGGATAATCAATAGAACACAGATCAAGAGGTTGACAGGAGATGGAATTCATAGATGTGTGAAACTGTAAAAAAACAAAACAAGAAAGATTTGTAATGGTTCATAATTCAAATGTAATTTAAATTTTATTGCAGTTATGCTGGGATGAAAAGTCAGAGTTTATGGTGCCATAAATTGAATGAATCTCTTCTTAACAACTGATGTTTTTTGTCATTTCTTTATTTATATGTAACTCTAGACCTATGGCCTGAAGTCGCATGCCAGTAAGCAGGGCTTAATTTGATAATGTAGCTTTTTGAGAAATTGAATATTAAAGTGAAAAATCACAATTTGCTACTAATATATCTAAATACTTAATGCTTGAATGATATGGTATTAATGCAGAGAAATACAAGTTTGGGAGTGCTGTGCTGCTGAAAGACTTTGACAGAGTGTCATCTGCATTCCTCTGAGCACTGTGAAGGAGAGATGGCCTGAAGGAGAAAGACAGGAAACTGCCAAGTGCTCTCTGGGATCTCATAAAAGGGAAGCCATGTTTGTGACTTCATTTGTGTTCAAATCCAAATCTGGCATTTACTGTATACAAAATGTTGATTTGAGAGATTTTTAAAATGTGAGGCGCTTTTGTCTTTTGGTGTGCTCCCAGTTTATGAAGGCAAAAAACAGAACAACAAAACTAGCACATGGCTGAAAAATAAAGAGGAAAATAAGGTGCCGCCCTGGATTTAAGTAAGCAAATATGCACGAACCTCCCATTGGAAAAGCTCTGCAGTGATTAATGTTTCATCAAGCAAGTTATGAGATGCAACTTCTCATTCCTTAAATACCCATGTTGGAAAATATGTCATGTGGTCATGGAAAGGATGTTATTGTTTCAGAAGAGTGAAGTTGTTGATCTGCATCAAGCAAATACAATAACTAAGGAGATTGACTTGACAACTAAAATTTGAGTAACTGTAAGAGCTGTCCAACACATAAAAACTGTGGACAAATTGTGCGAACCTTTACTTAAAAAGATAAATGAAAAAAAAAAATCTTGAATAACGAATGCTTAAGGCATTTAGTGTAATCAGCTAAAAGAAAATTTACAGTATAATTTTTAAGTGAAAGTAAGATCATTTCTACTAAATACATTGATGAGAAAACAAGATATTGGGTATAAACAAATGCCTAGTTAATCATAAATTCCTTTTCTCATAAGGAAAAATGACGCAGTTGCAAAAAAAAAAAAGACAAACAAAAAAAAGTAAGATGGTCTTATTAGTCCAGATCTGACATATTCCAGAGTGACACGGGGTAAGAAGAGCGATAAATGAAACACACCCATCATGCCTACCTCTGACTGTGCCAGCCTGTGGGGACAGTGTTATCACCAGGGTTGCTTATTTTTGTGTATATATTTCAAGACGACAGTGCCAGATTTTTTAAAGCTCAACTTTTCAAAAGGAATAGTTCAGAGCACATGAAACGTCATTTTCACATATGGATTGACCACTACAGAAACCAGACTTTAACTCTAGTGAAAATATTTTGGTTGTGCTGGAAAAGACTTAACTGTCTCAAATCAGTATTACAGTATCTTGGAGAAATAATACCGCAACTCTGGAGAGAAATAAATGTTGGGACATTGCATAGCCTATCAAAATGATGCTTCTACAGCAAAGTTAACCCTTTATAGCCCGACCCTAAAGAAAAGGGGAGAAAAGTTTTTTTTGCGTAATCAGAGGTTTTTTTTTCCCTTTTAACACAACATATAGATGTAATTAACAAAAATATAAATTTGTATATTTGCCATTTATTTCTGTGAGATTTGTCAAAATTATAGCAGTGTAGTGTGGGGGCAGAAGATAAGCATCACATTGTACACAACATAGTTTTGAGCAAAGCTTTTACCTTAAAGTGATTCAAAAGGCCTCAGAAACAGTAAAATGTGATATATATGGCATTATATATGGTTAAAAGTAGTCCAAAATATTTGAGTACATTTTTCGGCTAGGCAGTACATTTTTAATTGTGACAATCATTTTTCTTTTACCATCATCATAACATTGAAATGCAATCTGAGTGAATCTTAACCATCTCAATTAAAACGCATAGTGTGAATCTATTACATCTAAGAAAGCAACACATGAGTATCTGAGAATGAATGTGTAGACTTTTCTTGGCTTTTATTGAGCACTACTGTATGTTCAAGGAAACTGTAGTGTTTTTAAAAAAAAAAGAAAAGGAAAACACATATTATTGTTAACCCTTTGATGCGCAACATATGAACACCCCCTCTAATGCACAACATGGGTCAAAAATGACCCGCATTCATTTCCATGCTTATTTCATGCTGGCTGAGTTTGATTTTGTTCTGCCTTTTTA
>JAVQJG010130202.1:0-30268 GCA_036024015.1 Craterocephalus amniculus | reverse complement strand
CCCCCCCCCCCCCCCCCCCCCCCCCCCCCCCCCCCGCCGGCCGCGGGCGCGCGCGGCACTGAGCAGATACAGGTCTGAATGCAGGAACAATTTATAAAGACGAGTGCTGTAAAAAGGGTTCATTGAACTGCTTTGGTTTCATATTTTAAGTGTGCACGGGTAAAGACAGGTGCATCTCACCTGTGGTAAAAAAATAAATAAATAAGGCAAACAGAGGAAGGGGGAATAAAGGGGTGATATTTTAGAGTTAAAAAGGTAGAATAAGCAAGGAGACAAAGATAGGAAGGAAAACAAGCAGACAGCCAGGCCTGGAAGGTGCAGAAGAGGCTGAGGTGGGTGAGACACAGAGGGGGATAGGGCAATAATCCTAACTAATTCACTTAGGGCATTGCTGAAGGGAGGCTAAGAGGATTGGGACACTCCCAGAATCAGCTAAGTTAAAATAACCAAGACGGACCAGTGAGAGCCATGCAGGCCATATGACAAGCATGACAGGTCCAGACCGGACTCCCAGCAGAGCCACTTTGTATCAGCACTTCATCTGGACTCTGACCCCCTCACGGTGGATCAGACAAATCCCCAACAAGCAAAAAAGGAAAAAAAAATCCCCAAACTATGATTCATCTCAATGACCATCAGCCCACAATTGTGTAAAGAATAGATCACTTTAATATGTCACACAGCTAAAACAGAAAATCTCTTATTTTTATTCCATCAAACAGATCAGGGTGGTAACACTAGAGGCTAACACTGGTTTACATAACACAAACGCTTCAAAAAATCTAAACGAAACCAAATGATCGACCTAAATGTAGCTTAAAATGATAATAAATAGTTTAGAATAATGTAACCCTGAAGGAGGATAACGCCTAAAGCTTTCTCATGTCGGAGCAGCTCTCTTTCCACTCTATGACAACGCAAGTTTAAAACAAAATTAAGAAGTTTAAAGTGTAAATGTGTGTGATGGGTTCAGTCATTTTCAATAAATAGTTTTTTTTTCCCTACAGAGTCCTCAAAGGCGTTTTGTTCTCTGACTTAGCATACTGTAGCATCAGGACAACAAAATGTTTTGTAGTCCGGCAGGATTGATGACAGCTTCTGGTCCTTCTCAAAAATCAGTCCAATTAAAAGCCTTTCTAACGCAGTCACTCTCAAACAAACAAAGAACAAAAAAAAACATCTTACAAACATGAAACTGAGACCCAGCGGTAACAGGTCCTCTGGCAATCTGCTTCACACTATCTCATGTCGGGCTGATTGACACACCCCTCCCTAGAGGACCTGGAATTTCCAGGAGTTTTGGTCCTTGTGATCCAGGCAGTCCATTGTGGTGAAGCCCAGTTTCCAGGCCTGCTGGTCCTTGTAGTCCAGGCAGTCAACGGAGGTGAAGCCCAGGGAGGAGGCGGTGCTGTAGCCCTGCGAGGACAGCGATGCTGGGGACTGGCTCAGGGAGCCCCCCATGGAGGGCACGGTGATGGGGCTGAGGGCCCCGCCGGTGCCTGACAGCTGCGAGTGCATGGGGGATAGGTAGGCGCTGCAGTCCAGGCCGGTGAAGTAGGACGTGGTGCTGGCGTAGCCCTGGCTGTAGGCCGACGGCTGGCCGTAGCTCATGGGGTAGGGGGACGGCCGCTGCATGCAGGGCGCGGAGGAGGAGGCCAGCGGGTCGGGGAGGGGCGAGATGGCCGGGCTCCAGATGGACACGGCCGTGTTCCCAGTGCTGGAGCTGGGAGCGAGGCTGGGGCCCGACTGGGCGGAGGACGGGCTGTAGGAGCCGGGCGGGTTGGGGACTGGATCAGGGGCGCTGGCTTCCTGCACGGGGGAGGCCTTCTTCTTGGGGGGACGAGGCTTGGACTGGCCGCTGCTCTGCTGCTGCTGCTGGCGGCATTTGGCACGGCGGTTTTTAAACCACACCTGAGGACACAGAAGGAACGAGACGCGTCTGGTTATAACTTATAAAACTGCCTTTTTTATAAAGTTTAATAAAAACACAAGAGCCAACATCCCCTCCTGTATTTCACTGCCTTTTCTCATCTATGACCAGCCCACACAGACGAGACTGGCTGTCCTCCATCTTGGCTGTGGCCTCCTCCTACCTGCACACGTGACTCTGGCAAGTTGATCTTGAGGGCCACTTCTTCCCTCATGAAGATGTCCGGGTAACGCGTCTTGGAGAACAGAGCCTCCAGGATGTCCAGCTGTGTCCGGGTGAAGGTGGTGCGCTCTCTGCGCTGCTTCCGGGGAGTGGCTGCCAACCCAGGAGACAAAACAGACAAACGTTATGATGATGGCAGCGACAAAGAGGTGACATGAAACATACACATGCAATAATGACTCTTATTTTCTCCTTTTTTTAAAAAAAAAAAAGAAAGAAAGAAAAAATCAGGAACAAACTAAATGACTACTGTTGGAGTGTTGTTTTACTGTTGAATGATGACAATTACTACAATTAAAATAACAATATCCTGATGCTTTCTACAAATATACAGAAGGAATATTAAATGATTATTACATTTAATTCATTTGTTTAGGGTTTGAGTCAAGTTGAAGTTCCAGAGGTTTATTTGTATCAGAATAATGAAGGATTATTTGATTCAAATTATTCAAGGGAGTTTTTTCAAACAAGTAAAACGACTTTCCTCATCCAAACCTTTCAATATTTATAAATGTAAATAATGTGAAAACACTTGATGGGAAAAAGCACAAAGAAAAGCACGAAACAAAATATATAAATAAATATATCAATGGCAAACAGCTCAGCACGCAAGACTTCAAAAAGATTGAATAACCTATTTAAACACAACTTTTTCTCAAACACGCCTTATGTTCTTCCGCAGAGTAGAAAAGACTTTAAACTTTAAAACTTTAAATCAAATCGCTCCAAAACGTAAAAAAGTCCGAAACATTTCCCCTTCATCTTAAATCATCAATATAACAGTAACAATCATTAACATTTACACGTAACTACAATCATTCCGACCTTTATAAACAAACTGGTTTTGACTATTTTTAATTTTAGATTCGTTTTGGCTCGAACTTTACGCACCAGTTGGTGCTTTTTACGCATCGTGGGTGACGCGATACGATAAACTACGCTGACAAAAGGAGACAAATATCCGAACAGATTTCACATACAAAACATACGTAGACAAAACAAACAGGAAAAAATGAATCAAAAGGTGTTTGCCAGTTAAAACTTACGTGGATAAGCGACGGTTGTGTGAAGAACATCCATTCCGGGGCCAGGCAAATTTAACCCGTTCATAGTGTAATGGGGTTGCTTAATGTAGGACATCATCCTTACAGCAGGCTTTTAAGTCCTGACTTGGAGGTCGGACACGCAACGCAGCACCCGTGGGGCCCTCACAGCTCAGTGGCGGCAACAAGTCGATGCGTCCGATCCAACCCGCTGCGCACAGAAGCTGACGCGCCGGAGTTTGCCGGAGAAACACCAAAGACTCCTTTTTTTTTTCTAAAACCGCACTTTGGGCTTTAACTGACTGTCAGCTTAGAGGTAGGGCAGAGAGC
The DNA here is from genome assembly GCA_036024015.1 of Craterocephalus amniculus. Taxonomy (NCBI): domain Eukaryota; kingdom Metazoa; phylum Chordata; class Actinopteri; order Atheriniformes; family Atherinidae; genus Craterocephalus; species Craterocephalus amniculus. The sequence continues at coordinate 26,743 of JAVQJG010130202.1, read as the reverse complement.
GGCGCGCTGAGCATCCGGACCGCTTCTCCCAGTCAGACTTCACGCAGCCAGAGTCATCACACGCAGGTGGAGTGGCCCCGAATTCTTTTGCGCCTTGGTAAAGTCGCTCCACTGAGTTTCTTTACCGGCACACGCTGCTAATTAGAGGGAGCAAGTGATTCCAGCAAACCCCTCCCACACTCACACAAGCACACACGCGCACAACGGGTGCACGAGCTAAACCACAGCAACAGGCTGCAGTGGAGGTACTGCGCTCAGGACCACACAGGTTCATATTCTTATGGTTGTAAAAATAGAAAGTTTTTCCATTGATATGACTAATACTTTCTCATATAGATGAGAAGATATTTAAAGAAATTTTTTTAAAAATTACAAATATGAAAAAAAATGACTCATTCAAACAATGTTAAAAGATGTGAAAAATGGAAAAAACAACTTTAAAATGATTAATTTATCTCTACAAAACTGTATATTTCTCCTTTTCCACTCCCTAAAAATATTTTCGTTTACAGTCGTGATCAATTTACTGGATATCATGTGCACCTTTCCAATAACTCACTTTCATCCACCAAACATCTGCACACACACGTGCTAAATTCACAGACACACAAACACCCAGATGCACAAAAGAGACAAAGCTCATTTGATTTATCATAATATGCTTTATCTGAAAAGTAAGTATCTTATCTCCAGATAAAGAGAGGAAAGTCAGAGCAATCCTTTCAGTAGTGGAGCAGGAAAGAGGCTGGAGGGACCGTGGCCACAGCAAACGGTGGGGGGGGGACAGACCTGTCAGCGTTTGGGCCGAGAATAAAGAAAAGATAAGAAGTTGAGAGAAGAGGAGGAAAAGCTGTGGAGAAGGATGTGAGGAGAGGAGTCCGAGTCAGGAGGCTGATGCTGCACCTGATGGAGGGATGGACACATGAAGGAAGCATTATGGCCCGTTTTGTTCTTGTGGACCAGAATGTCACCAAATGAGGGAATATTGACCAGAAGTGAGTTTGATATATGTGTGTGTAAGTGTTAAATCTGTTTGTGTGCACGCAAGGATTGGAAATCACTGGTTTGATACAGTGATGTTTGCTGATATCTCAAATTCGTCATGATATGATTTTGATTCGATTCGATCTAGGATCCACCGATCGATATGAACTAACAGAGGGCGATATCATGAGTGATTGATCCCAATTATTTCCATTCATCACAAAAAGCAACTAGATCATCATTTATCCTTCTTTATTCCTGAGCTCTGACATTAACATTTTCAAAATAAAAGTGTGTTTGATAACTGGTTAATCTATCGATTTTTGTCCGATTTTGGATCGATGCCATTGACTCATTGACCATATGATCAATGTATCGATGTAAATCGATGTATTGTCCCACCCCTAGTGCACATGCAGTTTAGTTCAGTTTTGTTGAAATAATCTTTACTTCAGAGTTAAATATTTCAAAATGATGATGCTTTTTATTTCCTTTTCATGTTGAACATCAGGTTGCTGTATTATCTTTTTAGTAGCATGAGGCCTTTCAGTCCCTGGGCATGCTGAGATGTGACTTCTGACATGTGATTCCAAATGCAATTTTTCCCACTTATTTTACTCCACTAAAAAATATCCCGTATGCTGCATAAACACTGATTTCTTCATGATAGCGGCGCAGTTTAAGGCTCAACAGTGCAACAGTTCATCTTACAGCTGCAACGGCAAATAGGGAAGTAGGCAAGAGGACTGAGCCGGTTTAATCCCCGTCCGACTGCCCTTCCCCCCCCCAAAGCTGGACTCACAACATGCTCAGAATGATGCAAGCAAGCTTTTTTTCTTTTTAAAGACCGAACACAGATTGTGATGGACGTGCCGAGGCCTAAACCGAGAGACGGGCTGTGTGGAAAAAGAGCAGGTTGCCAGGTGGATGGGAGGACGGAGGGAGGAGACAGAGGAGCGGGGCGGGTGCAGGAAGAGACGGAGGGGAAGTGAGAGGGACGGCGAGGAAAGCAGGTGAAGGGGCAGCGGGCGGGGGAAGGCTCCGGTCCACGTCCCCACTGACACACTGCTGCAGTTAATCCAGATTAGAGTGTCTAAAACGGGTCGGCTAAATCTGCAGGCCAGCCAGCAATACAGAGGCTGCTGTCAGCCCCAATCACTCACCCCGCACTCATGCACATACACACACTCACACATGCAGACGCACACTGGAATAATCTCCTCTGTGCAAACCAGGTGCTACCAGCAGCTCAGCACACTTCGCCATTAACCTCTGCCCCTTCCAGCCCAGTTAGGACTCGCACCAGTTGGACCACTGTACCCACACCCGGCACACACACTCTCATAATGGTCTGCCACCGTGTTTTACTCTTTACGAGGCAGACCCAGGAAGCTTCACATCCTCTGCTGAGGTTCCGACTTGGCGGTGTGATGCAGCTTCAATCTGCTGAGTCATCATAAATCTCAATATGACCTACAGGCTTGATGGTTGAGTCAATGAGTCTGACAGAGAGACAAAGGTGCAGCCACCCACACTTTCCACTGCTGCTGGGATCCCAGATACAGCTGTGTTAACTCTGACACCTCAAAGATGTGAACAGCCTTACTTTCCACACAATCCCGCATGATTCCTGTGGACCCCAGGAAGATTTGCAGCCACTAAATGGGAAGCTGATGAGGATCCAAAGAATAAAACCAAAAAAGTATTTACCCACTTCTAAATATAAATGTGCATCTCAGTATCTCACACAAGCACATTTCAACTTACTGACTTGAGACTGCAACTCTTGTTTTTAATTCCATTTCTGGGATGCACAACCAAATGTTCAATACAGGCGACACAACCCGCAATGGGACTTGTGTTGATGATGTCTGATCTAAGTTGATAAGAGCTAATACGTTTTACTTTTCACACATTAAGAATAATTAGAAAACAGTTTTAATGCTTTGCAAAGGATTTGATAAAAAGGACCAATAAAAACAGGTTTTTGGTTTTTCCTTTAAAGGGGAAGTTTGGTATTTTTCAACCTGGACCTATTTTCTAGCATGAAATATGATCATTTACTCACCCAGACAGTTTTGGTGCAACTTGAGCTCCTTCGGAAGATATTTAGATCCATTCGCGATCAGCATATATCCATATGATGCAGCGTTCAGGGCAGGTGCCGGTCGGCATCTAAATAAGGCATTATCTGCCACAGAACTCCTTCATTTTACCAATGTGTTGTTAGGAAATGCTAGTCCGATCCCTCTGGCCTGGATGCAGTTTGTACTTCCTTTGTTGTTGTCATTTTGCGGTTCTTTCAAGCCTCCTGCACGTACCTGCCACGGCGATGATGTTACTATGGCAAAAGGGCCAATTCACTCCGTACTGTAGGATGGTCGGCTACTTGCTAAGATAATAGCAGCATGGTCCGTGTTTGTGTTTTTCCAAATTGTAAAAAAAAAAAACAGGTCCAGAATATAGGTCTAGGTTGAAAAATACCAAACTTTCCCTTAAAGACAAAGTGTATTTTTATTTGGCAGATGGTGGATTTCCTGCCTACTTTCTCTTTGCAGCAGTATCAAGCATCAGAATGACGGATACAGTAGTGTCATGTCATGCAGATTAGATAGAACTTCACATTAAACCACTAACAAAACCAGTAGTCGTTTTTAATACTATATAAATTAAATAGATTAAGGCGGATTATCTGTATGAAGGGTTTATACAGAACAAATACCCTCAACGGCCACTTCATTAGGTCTACCTTACTAGTTCTGGGTTGAACCACCCTTTTGCCTTCAGAGGGGCCTAAATTCAGCAAGTTGAAGGAAACCATCCTCAGAGGTTCAACCACATCCCAAAGGTGGAACATTGCATTGAGATCTTCTGTGTGTGTGGAGGCCATTGTAGTACAATGAACTCATAGTCATGTAGAGATGATCTTTTTTCATCAAAATAAATAATCATAAATTGGGAATTGATTTAACTCTTTCATGCACAGTGTTTACTACAGTGAATGCCTCTGTGACAGCTGTTTTCAGTATATTTATGGGTGGGGATGGAAAATGTGTGTTTTTGATGCTTCAGGGGACCTCAGTAATCCAATAGATTGTCACTTACTGTAAAATAAATATTTGTACATGCATACATTTTAATAACCAAACTTTCTTTTATAATTAACGGGAAAAGAAAACGATACGGCCACATTTTCTATAGAATATTCATATTAAAGAAATATGGAGAAGCATATTTATTTAATGTTTTTGAATAAAACATAAAAAAATATATATAAATGGAATGTTAAATATGAGTAAGTTATAAAAAAGTAAGTAAGTAATATTATGCATTACTTCCTTTCGCATGGCTTCACACACACACTAGTGTGTGTGCTGTACTGGCCAGATGTGTCTCCTAATGAAAATGTATGGAGCATTTTAAAGAAGAGAATCAGACTCCAACACAGACTGCTGAGCAGCTCGAACCTCAGTAAGAAAGAACAAAGATTCATTGGAGAAACTGCAGAAATGACTATTATCGGCTCCCAAATTATTAAAAGATGTAAAAAATATATAAAATTTGTGTTGAACAAAGTTATACACAATTCTGTCCTCAACCTATTTTGAGAATAGTGTTGGTTTACTATCATTCTTTTACTTGTTTCTATGTATTTGGGAAAACTTCCTAACTGCTCTGGGAAGGTTTTATTTTCCCCAACAGCCAGCAGCAATGATAGATTTACTAAGAAGGGAGGTAGTATAGCGATAGATTTGAAGTAGGCTACAGTAACCTAGTTATAACCAAGACCACAAAAACCAAAGAGGGATTGAAGATTTTACCACTACAGATAAAAATTAAACTGTTGTCAGAAGAAATTCTCTATTAGAAAAGAGATACCGATGCTGAGGTTCATAACATGGTGCTTATTTTTTTTTTGGTAAGGATCTATCAGGAAAAATCAAGAAATTTAAGTAAACTGAGTTTATTTCTAATAAGTATTCATATAAAATGTAACTAACAGCACTTAGTGTTAAATAAACACTGTATCCTCTGAACTTCAGTGGCGCTGACGTATGTAGCGACAGGAAATTCAATCAAAGATTAAATCAGATTAAATTGAAATGATTTATTTAATCATTTAACATGCAAGTCCAATGACATGACAAAAAGTAATGAAAACATTGATTAAAGTCTTCAAAGAAAGTTAAAATTTAGATATTTGATAAGTTTGTGAACATAAAAATTGAACTTTTAAAATATATTGAATTAAACTTCTGTCACTTTGGTACATTTTCTACAAAAATGTAAAATTTTTGCCTTTTTGTGACATGGTCATAGAATCTTTGCTGCCACCCTTTTCTTTAAATCACATTTAGAAATAGACTGAATTGCCTAACGATGTACTTCATACATCTCTTTTGATTGACTTGAACCCATATTTGGCATCACTGTCTTGTTGGAACAAGCCTTGATGCATAGTTCAGTTTACACACTGAGGATGAGTGTGACATCCTTCCTCAGAGTGCTCTGGTATCTCAAAGAATCCATCGTGCCACACAGCCTCAGCTTCAGATGTCAGTGCTGGTCTTACTGGTGGGAAGATGTTATACTTGCTCTTCTTGCTCCAAACGGCTCCACTTAATTCTCAAGATTCCAAAAACTCGCTCCATTCTGGTACTGTCAAACATCTCTGTTCTGTTTAGAGAACGTGTATCATTTTTATGTAAAACCCAAAATGCCACAAAAAATGGGACGCTATGTAAAATAAAAATAAAAATAAAATCAGTCCAATGATTTGCAAAACACATTTTATTCCTGATATAAGATATTTAAGCTAAAATATTTCAGCATTTCATGGAAAACATGAGCTAATCTTAAATCTGATGGCAGCAGAACATCTGTTAACAGACTGAACACAGATAACAACAGAAGGTTGGAAATGTAATTAGCACAAATAAAAATAACTGAAGGAGCTTTTGACAACTAATCAGGTTAATAGGGAACAGGTCAGCAACATGACAGGAAATACAAGTAGTATTTCACAGAGGAAGAATTTCTCAGATGTAAACTGAGACAAACTTTTAAATTTCACAAAAATGTTCCTCAATATAAAATAGTTAAAAAATTCCACCATTTACAGAGTAAAATATTATCAAAACATTCAGGGAATAAGAAGGAATCTCTGTGTGCAGGGAACAAGGGAGAGGATTAAAACTCAATGATTGGGATCTGTGTGCTTTCAGCCAGAACTGCATTACAAATGGACATGATTTTCTGTTGCAAATCACTGCACAGGCTCAGGAAACTTCCAGAAATCACTGTTAACACAGTTCAGCCTAAAATCCACACATGCAGGTTAAAGCTCAAGCATGCAGAGACGAACCCAGATGAACAAGATGCAGAAGCCTCATTGTCTTCTCTGGACCAACGCTCATTCAAAATGATCTCAAGTAAAGTGGACAACTGTTATGTGGTCAGTCTGCATCTCTGATGGTATGAGGTTGTCTGTGGGCAAACTGGTTCCCTTATCTACCGCCCAAATAAAACCCTTACGGGCCCCACATTGACATAACGGCTGGGGATGAGAGCCACCATTTTTCTCTTGTGAACTACTTTAAGTTCAATCTTTGAAATGAAACGTCTCAATAAAGCAAATAACCAAAGTCAATGTCTATAAACTGCTTGAAATATTTTATATTCTGAAAAAACTGGAATAAACTTCTTATGCAAGGTACGTGCGTGTGTTTGTGTGCAATGACTCAGGAGTTGCGGCGTGAGGTGAGGTGTGTCACTGTGGAGGATGAGTGATTACAGTGGACAGTAATCCTGCAGATGGATTAGCAGGTGGCATTAGGAGAAGTGGGGGTGTAGCACACCACCACCACCTCTGAACTGTAACAATATGGAGCAGCAGCTCGCGGGGGCCTCGCCACCGTCTGCCTCCCCCCAGCAGCATATGTACGTGCAGGACATTATAACACACTGTGCAACTGGGACCATGGGGACAAAGGCCACTGAACTGGTGCTGCTGTCAAACTGATAAAGACATGTATACTGATGAAGAGCTACTGTTTTGGGTCTTTACTTCATGTATTTTTCCGGTGTCAGACATGTTCCTTTAATGGGATTTTATTCCATCATTTTTGCAGTAAAGATGCACTCACATAATTTAGTGTTTCTTGCTTTAAGATGACCTGATGACAATGACTGCCTAACCTACGGGGAAGTTTCTCACAGTATATTTCCAGGATGGATTCGGCTGATAAATAATTATTGTATGTTTTTATGAACATACCTAAATAGATTTATTCATAATTCATTTATATTAGAAACTCTGCTATTTTTTTTATCAGGGTTTGCTCCCAAGTGACACTGCTAGCCGTCAATAATCCCATCAAAGGTTGATGACAACAGATTTTAAGATTAGTGCCAATCCTTATTTCACCTCAGTTTCACAAAAGCTAATTTATTCTGATTTATTTATGTGAATTTCATGATAAATTGCTAATTAATTGTTGCTTGTCAAGGACAAGGTTGTGAGAGACAGGAAACATTTGCTGCACTGAGGGAGGAATATGAAAGTGCTGACATGTTAATACAGGTCATGGTCATGTTTAGGCTGAGCCAAGATGATGCTCATTATAAATTTGGAGTTGGATTGTCCAGAAGTGAAAAAAAATGCCAATATTACTGGTCCCAGGAGCATAGTTTCTCTGGAAAATTGCTGTTTTTAAGAGAACCACCAACTATTAATTGAAGTGGAGGGAATTATATAATTTTCTCAAAATTGTAACATAAAGTTGCTCTTCATCAGCATTTGCTGTTTCTTATATTTCATAAGGCGTGAATGTAACCAGCCACAGAAGCTTCTTCTTTAGTCAGCTCAGTCTGACCTCTGGTGGAATAGCATAAACTAAATTGTTTCTGGGGTTGAACATTTTGCTTAATGGGCAACCCAAATGAATAATTTAAAAAAAAAGTATTTTCTGATGTAAGCAGAACTCATTTATGGCATGGTAAAAGGGAAAAAAAAATCGAGATGCATAATTGTATTTTCCATTAATCTAAATAAACAAATAAAAAATATCATATGCAGCATTATTTACCTGTAAAAATGCTTAATCGTGGTAAACGCTTCTATCAAAGAAGGTATCATATTCGTTCACTAAATGAGGAAATGACTACAAAAATTTTCTGCACAAAGAAAACTAAACGGACCGGACTGACACTTAAATTTAACCAAAAAAGGCCGCTAGATGGCAGCAGCAAAGCACGACCGATTTACTAAATCTAACGAACAAGACTCATGCTGCCTTTGAAAACACAAGGTCGGTGGGTAAATTGACTTCATTTACAGAGATGCAAGGATGGTTGAAGGTTAACAGCTAAACGACAAATTTTCTGCCTTTATCATGTCAATAAAATATTATATTTTAGTTTTAATACCATTCATATCAATCTATTTTAAAAAAAAAAAAATCTCATCCGAAAGGTTAAAAAGCTGGATTGCTGTATATCTGATTAACTTGAATGCATCTCTTTCCAAACCCGGATGTTTTCTTTGTTTTTTGTAGTAGCATGCCTATGACTTACAGAAATGCAAATATTAGTTATCGCTCATTAATTAAACTCTAATAAACTCTTAGACAACAATGTTGGCTATGTTTAGAAATTAATCCAGAACCTCAAACATATTTTTTCTTAATGGATTTGGTATAATGAGTCACCGCTAAAGAGACACAAACAAGCTAAAATCCTGATATTTCTCTGAATATTGACCAGCTTAGCATCGTGGAGGATGCTTCGCGAGCCGTATCCCTTTGTGGAGGATAGCTTCAGCCGGTTGCCGTCGCAGAGTAACATTTATGGGCTGTGCCAGGCCGGGGAGCAGGAGCTGTTGGCGGCCACTCTGAAAGGAAAGGTGGTGTGCTTCAGGTACCAGGAGCTGCAGCAGAAAGTCCGACCTGTGGCCAAGGAGGTCCAGTTTACCTACATACCAGGTACACAACATCTGCAAAAACAATGGGGGGTAAATCTGAGTAATTTTAGCTGTTTATGTGTGTTTAGTCTGTTTGGTTGATGCTGCATAAATTTAAGTCTGAAATCTTTTCCCAGTTGATGCAGAGATTGTATCAATTGATGCCTTCAACAAGTCTGCACCCAAAAGAGGTCTGGTGGTGGGAATCACTTTCATTAAGGTAATTCAGAGCTAAGTTCTGGGGGAGGGCTGCAAAATTAATCGAATTTTAATCGTGATTACAATATTGCTTTCTCACGATCACCAAAACACTATAATGATTAATATCACTGTGTGTAACAGGAATGCATATAGATTTGGGGATTAAATTTTTTTAATTGCTATCATTATTTTGATATATTATTAATTTACTCCTTTTACTTGTCTCTTATTTATTTCCAGTTTTTACAGTTATATATTTGAAGTTCAGTTTTGCTGGTTCAATAAACACTTTAAAAAAAAAAAAAGATTAATTGTGTACATTAATTGTGACTTCAATATCAATCAAAAAAATTGTGATTATAATTTTTTCTACAATCGTCCAGCCCTATTCTAGAGTAAATGTAGCTGTGGATGTTTTACAAGCTGCCTACAATGTTTAATCTGCTGCAGGACTCTGGTGACAAAGCCACTCCATTCCTGAACATCTACTGTGACTATGAGCCCGGTTCCGAGTTCAACCTGGAGTCTATTGCACGTGAGTTAAGCCGCGTCCAGACGTGCACGTGATCACTTTGAAGTCTGTGATATACCTACTGATGGGAATCATGTGTCTTTGAACAGAAAGCTGCCTGAATCTGGAGCTGCAGTTCACCCCCTTCCAGCTCTACCACACAGAGTAAGGCCAGATAATTGCTGGAGTTAATAAGAGGTTGAGTTAATGGAGCAGATAAACGAACCTCATCCTCACTAACCAGAGGGCCGACCCTTCATCAGAGTCTGATCGAGCTGGAAAGTGCATGTGTGTTTTCAGTGTCTCCTAAAACAGGCAGTTTATATCCTATATCATGATAACATCCAGAGTCTAAGATGATTCTTTCTCATAAACTTTACTTAATTTGTTTATTTATATCCATTTCTGCTTTTTAAACACGCAGAAATGGACTGGCCAACTTTTTTACAAAATAAAAAAAAGCAAGTTTTTGGATAGTAGAGATTTTATAAACAAATAACTGAAATTTAATTTCAGACATAATGTAAACAGGTGATCGTAATCACAATCGGTTCACCAAAGGCCATGTTTTTGAGAAGCAAAGATGTGCAAGGGATGTCCAGTTTGGTAGAAATATGTTTGAAAATCACTGAAATGATTAAAGACAATTTATCAGAAAGAAGCTGAACTGTGAGATGGCACTGCATCAAGAGACGTCTTTCATCAATAACAGAACCACATGGTCAGAGGATTGCTGTAGGAATCAGAGTTGTCATCATATTTGCCACATAAAACACTAAAACAGAGAAAAAACCCTGATGTTTACCTTGTTCAGAGGCGGCTGCGACTCTCACTGTGGAAATGTGTGCTGTAGTCAAATCAGTTATCATTAAACCTGGACACCATCTGCTTTAAACCACACGGTTATCAGCAGCAATGAAAGCTGGCGTCTGTGATGGTTTCAGGTTGTATCTTTGCTCTTTTTAACGCTGCAGCATGTGATGGCAGCCTTAATGCAGAACAGTTCACGCGTTAGAAGTCCATGTATGTTTCATGTATGACTCAGACTGCTGCACAGCTCAAGTTATATTTGCAGGAAAAAAATGAAAAAGAATAAAAATCAAAGTAAATTTAGGAATAACAGCTTTACATTTATTTATTTATTTACTTACTCACTTATTTATTTTAATTTTATTTTATTTGACTGATTTAAATATTTTTATAAATTTATTTTGGTATACTTTGATGCCTAACCGAGGCGTTACATTTTACGCTGCAGGGACTAAAGTTCTCAGTTGGAAGCAGTAATTCATGGTCAGATTACACACATGTTCAGGAGGAGTTTGGTAGCTTTAAGGCCTTATTGTGTTCTGTTTGCAGCCTACAGCGTCTGTGTGGAAACATGTGTGTGTGGATGATGGTAAATGTCAGAGAGCCTCTCTCCCTCTGCCAGGGTGCAGTGCGCCGATGAAGGCAGTGAGACGGTGTTTCTGCTTAGCGGCCACGACCAGAGGATCCACCTGTACAAGGAGGTGAGACCTCGAGCATGTTGCTTTAACTGTTTACACTTATGTGTAAGATTTTGTTTCTTTAAATAAATCTTTTTGGTCTTTACTTCATTCAGTTCAGTCTAAACTTGGCACAAAAAGTGAGGAATGAGATGGTAGGAGGCTGTGGAGGAGTTCCTGCTTTGCCATGTCAGCACAGGAATGTGAGGAGACAGATATTATATTTGATCCTCACATTCATTGGGAGGGAGGGGCGGACTGAGGTGTTGTGGTCGAATTTGTCTCCTTGTCAGAATCCTGGCAGCGCTCCTCTGGATGTACTGGAACCTCTGCAGGCTGCTGCCAGTAATCCCAACAAGGAGCCCATGATCATATATGTGGCATGATTAGTCTGACTTGAAAGGATCATGCTTCTGCAGAGAAACACGGCTAAATATGTTGGGAGAGACCCCCATAAATGTGCCAAGAGCCTTGTCCTGACATTTTCCTGATGATAAATTAGCACCCACCTGAGTGACAGATGCATCAGAATGAGACTGTGGAGCCAGTGGTGATCCCATATCTCCTAAATCTGGGATCTATTTCCATTCTCTGGACAACAGGAGAACAGTGCAGGGGATTTTGGCACTTTTTGGGGTCTTACTAACCACATGTTTGGCTGTGTTGCTCACAGAAGCATGATGCTTACAAGTTCTTCCTTGCTGTAAAGGTGACAAATCAGGCTTCCCATTGATGTATAAGGCTACACCAAACGGTATTATCAAAGGGGAGAAAACATCCAAACAAGTTCCCTTACTTTTTGTGCTAAACTGAACATGTGGAGCTTTTACTCATGTCACACATGATCTTCATCATTTCCATTCATCTTAAAATATATATAATATATCAGATAATATATTAGAATATATGTAATATTTAGTTAAGAGTCACATGATGGGGATGAGTTTGCATGCCTGTGGTGGGTGGTTTGCTTCTTGGTTTCATCCTGGAAACATCAAACATCACGGAGTCTCCTGTCTTCACCAGAACGCCTCCCTGCACCAGTTTGAAGAGCAGCCAGTGGAGAGGCTTTTCCCTGAACTACAACAGCTGCCCAGCAAGTTAGTTATCCACAGCCTCCCTGTCCCATTTATATTGTTATTGTTAGTATCGTTCACTAATCTTTGCTCAGGCAGCGGCAGAGTGACAGTGATGAAGATGATATCTGTGCATCCTTGGTTTAAATGTGGGTCATCCATAACAGTTTGTGACGGTTATGTTTCCTCCTCCTCTCTTGCTGCAGTGTGTTATGGTTGGATATGCTGAGCATATCTGGCGGCCGGCGGCTCTCAGCATTTGGCTGTCAGAACGGCTGTGTTGGACTGGCTTTGGTCAATCAGAAGGAACCAGGTAAGGGAATCATTATAACATCATAATGAAAACAAAAATAATCCCCCCGATGTCCCCTATGAGCAGCACTTTGTGACAAAGGGAAAGCAAAAAAAAAAAGCTCTAGATTATGCACTCCAAAAGAATTAAGAGGGCAAGTAGCAGGTGCTGCATTTTATTAATCATCAACAACACGAGCAGCATTTCAGTGAAAGCAGAAGTTTTGGCATTTTGTCGGTCTCGAGCATTCAGGTGTGTGTTAACACAATGCTCATCAGCCAAGTGGGACACATTCTAGTGGACATCCCAGCAAGTTCAGTGCACGGTTTAAGTTTGCAGAGCTGCACCTTAACAAACCACAGGACTTCTGGATATCAGGTGGGGGGATGATGGTTTGGGCTTTTTTTGCATCCATAGGAGCTGCACATGTTGCAGTCATTGAGTGGACCATGAAAAGTATCCAAGAGTCAGACGTGAGTCCATCTGTGTGAGAGCTAGAACCGTGTCATGCAACAGGCCAACAATACCACACACAGCAGCAGGTTTACAACAGAATGCGTAAAAAAAATAAGAACAATTCAGTCCGGACTTTCATTGGGACTCTAGACAGCTGTGCAGAAACATCTGTAAATAAACTGAAACAACTTTTTAAAAGCAAAAGAGCCAAAATGCTTCCACACAGATGAGAGAGACACGTCACACAGAAAATAACTTTATGTTGTTGTTCTGCAAGCTACTGGATCCTGGATTTGTTTTATCACACACCCCCTGTTTCAGTTGAGCAGATAACAATAAAGAGTAAAGAGTGTTCCTATGAGGCTGTGTTTACCTCATCCGAAGACCTGATAAGGATCTGATTTTTTACGCCCAGTTATATAAAACCGCACAATTAAAAGTTGTACCTATTTTTTTTTTAACAACACTAATTTAACTCCCATTAGTGATTATTTTGTTGTCGTGTAGAGCTTTATAGATACACAGGAGCTAATTCTTAATTACATCCAAGTAGCATCAGTTTTGTGCTTCGTTATTCAGATCCCAATCAGGCCTCGTGTTTTCACTCCTCAGCTGATGATTGACTCTGATATGTCTGCGCCGTTTCAGTCGGAGGGCCGATGAAACCTTGTCTGTCATAATTTAACGTAAAAAGTGTTTTGTTTTCCTCGTGTTGCTACAGGATTCGGTTATCTGTAAATGTGCAGTGATGGTGTTTCTGTGGGTTTTAATTAGAGGTTCTGCAGAGCTGGCGGGTCCAGTTCGACAGCCCGATGTCCACCGTCCTGCTGTTTCCTCTGAGCTGCCAAACAAAGTCCAACCAGCCCAGCAGAGAGAAAAGTAAGACGCACATCTGTTGATGCTTCACTCAGACTGTCTTTTTGTACAGAGTAAATCAACTTTATGTCTTTTTTTTTCTGCTCAGGCGAGGAAGTGGAGAGCTACAGCCTCCTGATAACCAGCACCATAGAGATGGCCGTTGTTTACAGGTCGGTATCGGACATTCTTAGGACTGTTTCAGAGGAATCATGTGGTATTAAGTAAAGGGAAAGCAGCTGTGGCGTTACATGTTTGTGTGCTCAGAGATGTCCAGGAGCGCGGCTTGTCCTGGTCCACGTGTCTCTTGGAAAGCGATCAGTGGGACGCAGTCCTCTGTGCGCTGGTAATTGACCTGGATTTTGATGGGCAGAAAGAAGTACTGCTGGGAACATATGGACAGGTAAGAGCCCGTCATTATTGATGAAAAGATTATTATTAATATTATTATTATTATTTACCATTGATATTCTTGAAAGGCTTAGTTATTGCTGTGAAGTAGTGCTCCAGTTGAGGACTTTTTATAATGCAAACTAATCCATGCTTGTTGCTCTACATGGGTGCTGCAACTGCGATTGAATCAGAATAAATTATGGTGCTTATGGCAATGAAGGATCGTGTTTGCTGCTAAAGTACTGTGGCTCACTTTGGCCATGGCGGAGCTCTCAGGCACTGAGGAATAAATCAAACTTTGTCAACAGGACGCATTCACTGCACCACTGGGTCATTTAATGTGACTTCTTCTGGCAGCAAGACCAATATGCAACAGAAACGAGTCGGAGCGGGCAGCTCAGGGCACGGTTCATGTCACCTTAGTTTATCTGAAGAGAGGCTTATTATCTTTCTGTCACGCAGGAGCTGCTTTGCTACAAATTACAGCCGGAAGGTAGCGGACAAGATGGACAGTTTCAGCTGCAGTGGAGGCGGAGCTTCAAGAGTCCTTTGCTGTCTATCATCTACTTGGACTTGACCGGGGATGGTTTGAGAGAGCTGGCCGTGCTCACGCTGAAGGGGTTGAACATCTTACAGGTGTGTGGGAGTAAATCTGTGCCACTGTGATGATGTCACAGGTTTTTTTTTGTTTGTCTGCTAATGAACATGATAGCTGATTTTAAAACTCATAGTAGGAGAAAGTGAATTGAAATAAAGCGCAGGTAATTACTGACCTCTACTGGCCACTTGGAGGAATTGTAGCAAAACTGATTCTGCAGTTTTGTTTTTTTTACTGCATTTTTACAAAAGGAGAGGAAGATATTGCTTGTGCCCTTCCTCTTCCTCTTCTTCCAGCTGAATGAAAAACGATCCAGTCTTAACTACATGGCTTATTATTCTTGTGCATTTTTTAATTTGATCTTCCTCACATGTCTAAAACGGCATACATCTAAAATGTTGTCATCTTACTCCTCCGTGTTTGCAGCACAGTCTTTCCTGCACTGCTCGTTTGGTCCTGGAGAGGCTCGGCCAGAGGGTTTCTGCATTGACGTCCGGCTCTGAGCTACATCCGACCAAAGCTTCAGAGACGGAGGAGAGCAAAGCTGTTCAGAGCCAGGAGGGTCTCGCTCAGACGCCGTCATGCTGACAGAGATATTTCATTTCATTTACATGTTTGAATGTAAATAAAGGTTCGGTGGGAAGGATTATTTCAGGGTTAGACAGTATTCCTGATAAAGATGCTTGATTTAAAACATGATACGACAGGATTTGATTCCACACGATATGTTTTGTTGTCTTTTTGGGGAAATTTGTTTTGGACTCAGGTGCTGTCGCATCAGCTGCCCTCACAAAGACCAATAAACAGACCTTTTCCCTTTTCCCTTTTAGTAGAAATATTTCTTTCAAATGTTCAAGCTCTGTAATGATGAGTATCCATGGCAACAGCAAAGCTGTTTACCATCAGGATCAACTGATTAAGCTCTCCATAATCAAATTAGTGAATGAAATTACACATCAAATCCCGAACGTGTTGAAGAAGAAACAAAAGAAGGAGCAGGGCAGAGAGAAGACATTTCTTTCAAACGCTCTGACAGGAAATGTGACATTGTTGGCTTAAAAAAATGGACAAGCCTGAAGCGCTGACAAGGACACAGAAGGAATGCAGTATTATGTGTAACATGTCTGTTTTTTTATGCTGCTGTGATTGTTCAAACAATAAAACCAATCAGTTTATTTATCAGTTATCAAATAGCTCCACAAAGTGCTGCACATCTAAAGTAGATAAAATAAAAGCATATAAATGAACATATTTAGACAACACAATAGTGTTGTTTAAAAAACTTAAAAGGAGGAGGTCCTGCAGGACTGCATGATAAAAAAAATATGAACACAATGCTTCAAACTGTTAGCAGTGAGTTTTATCTTTCTAAAGAAAACTTTTTACAACATTATTATTTCCCCCTTAGGACATAAAAAAAGAAATAATTTAATTCTGTTTCAGATCAAAAAAAGCACTGAAACACTTAAAATAAGCTTAATAGATGCAGTTTATTTAAGTGTTATGCTGGTGATGTGGACTATGATCCATCTACAGTAACAGCAAAGAATAAAATGACTCTTGGATTCATGCATGCTTGCTGTTTTTTTTGTTTTTTGTCCAGTTTTTCTTTAAAAAAGCAAAACTTTGCAGTGAGTAAAGAAGAAAAACATTATTTGAAAGTGAACTTCCTGTAAAAGTAGCTTATACCTAAAGAAAAACATTTAAAAGATCCTAAAAGAGGGCTCAAGACTTTTGCCCTCTATAGTAAAAATAAAAAAGGTAGCTAATATATTGGATTTTAGATTTAATTCCAAATAAGAAAAAGATTAAATGTTTAAAAAAAAATGAAATTAAACATACACAAAAGATTATAGGCATGGCTGAAGGGAATAAAAGCAACACATTTAGCAGGATCTCGCTTTTGTTGGTCCCGTCTTTTGGCCGGTCAGTGGCACTGTAGTCCTCTCTGGAGCCCCCCAAACTATATTCATCCCCTCTCGCGCCATACAAAGGCGACAATAATAACAGCTGCACTCATCACCCCGGACTTACCAGGGGAAGATGGCGTGAAAGATAAGTTAAGAAAGCCTCCTCTCGGCGTGTTGCCCCTGCGAAGCTGCTCGCGCTGTGGCGCCGCTTTTATTTCAAACCGCGGGTTGTTTCTGCGCGTCAACAATACAGCAGCATGCTGCTGGAGAGGCAGGGAGCGCGTTAAACCAGCGCTTTTCTCTCAATGGGCTTTTTATATTTAGCTCCGTGAAAGAGAGAGAGAGAGACAGAGCAGCAGCGGAGAGAGGAGACCCTGTTCCCTGGTGTTGTCTAACAATTTGATCCCTCTGAGACCGTCTTCAGATCCCAAAACTCGCGGTACTGGTTTCCAGGCTATGTGGTGGTGAGAGCGCGGCGGGTGGTAGCCTATCTGTGTGTGTGTGTGTGTTTGTGTGTGTGTGTCAGAGAGACAGAAGAGGGAACATCGCAAATTTATCTCCGGCGGAAAAGATGATGATGGCCGGTGGTGGTGGCGGAGCAGCAGCCGTGGACCATAACGGGATTTACTCCAATCCTGACCTCCACAGCCTGCAGCAGGCCCACATGGAGACTGATAACGCGGACTCCCGTAAGAGACCGTTGGACACTCCGGCTGAGGAGGCCGGCTGTACCAAGCGCACCAACACTGGAGGTAAGAGTCAAACAAGGATCTGCTCATCCGTTGCGTCTCCTCCACATGAGCCCGAAAGCTGTTGTGCCAAAGCGTGGACGATAAGAAAGAGAGCCGAGTGTTGCCTGATACGCAGCACCTGTGCGCTTGGCGCTTGGGAAGACTCACCGTGTTTATGGCTGGTTACTTCACATGCTGCATATCCCAGCAGGGAGGGCAGGCAGCCTGAGTGAACGGCCTCCTCAGGTCAGCTTTGAATTTGAACCCAATTACCTCTCTGCTCCACATCTGGGGCTGGAGGTATGCTGTAAAGTAGATAAAGTGACGGTGTGCGTTGTTAATCAGAGTTTCTTAGTCTTCTAGACAGATCCTTTCTTGTGCATGAGCCAATATATATATATATTTTCTTGATAAGATACCAGGAGGAACAGTAGAGATTGCAGTCTTTAACCCTTCCCCCATCATCTAAGAGTGAGTCCTATGAATCAAACATCAAGCTCAAGCTGTGGATCGTGCCACTTTCGAGGCTCGGTTTCCAAACCGAATCAGTAACCTTCAGCTTTATATTCAGCCTCAAAAGAAGCTAGTATTTTAATATTTCAGGCAAGAATGGGTATAAATTGCACATGTATAATTGTGAGGGTCTAAGGGGTTTTTGCAGGATAATTCGGACACAGTTAACTGTAAAGTACACATGTTAATGTTAGCAGGGAAACCAACAGGTTGAAAATTCATGCAACCCTTAAAGGTGCACAATCATCACCACTTGTAGCCTAGATTCTTATCCAACTCAGGTTATTTATAGGTTGCACAGGGAGGCAAATCTCAGCATCTGGTTGGTATTTTCTTCATGGCTGTTATGATGTTTCTTATCATCTCTACACTGTATGATATGCTGGAGCTGCAATTCTGTATCAGAATCCATGTTAAAATCCTGTAGAGCTATTATTATAGGTTTTTAATGTTCTGTTTTTTTAAAAAGTGTAATCACAGAATGAAAATGTCTTCATATAACATGAAGGAAGAGTGAAAACAGAGGTGTATCAGGCTAGAGAAAAGATGTGGAGCAGCATGAACCAATGCTTCATTATCTGTCAGTAAGATGTCGGACAGCAGCAGAGAGGATGATGGCTGATTCCAGCTACTGTATGTCTTATTTCAGACTGCGACTGTTACGGTCTGCAGCTCACGGGGAACACTCTCTCAACAACTTAATGTTAATTAGATGTCTGCAGAGAATAGGCAGTTCCTTCACCAGATGTTGCTGAAATTTCTGTCTCCGTGTCTCAGACGCCCACCCGCTCAGTGACAGCAGCGTTATATCCTACTTCTGACAGCATGAGCGAGTCTCTGCTGCACCTCACTGCGCCTCAGAAATGAATTTTCGTTAAGGCACAAAGGGATTCTCGTACCACCAGACAGTATTTTAGAACATGCTCAAACCCCATATGTCTTCCATTAACACCTGTAAAACCACTACAGAACCGGGAGATCACATGGTGTTCCTGCCTATTGGAGAGTTTTCACCACTTATCTGTTACACAGACACTTCACCGGGATTTTCCCATCCAATATCCGCGGAGATATGAATCTTGGATGGTGTGAGATTAGATTTGGAGCGAATTCACAAATGCTAAGAAACATAATTCAGACGGAAAACGTCTTATTTTTGTCACATTGTCCCTATCTGGGGCTGCCACTTTGACCGTGTGCTGATTTTCTGAAGAGACAGCCTTGTTTTCAGTAAACTGCTTCCTAAACGCAGTCTTATCTGCTGAATAGACGATCATTTAATCAAGGAAACAAAGAGGAGATCAATGGATCTATAAGCTCTAACCTCTTCATCATGTTCAGAGAAGCCTGCCTGACACTGATGGGTGGGGAGAGGCATGCACACCCTGAACTGTTTGCCAGTCAATCACAAGGCAAACACACATGAAGACAGGGCCACCGTGCGTGTTCAGACTTTGTACTATTTTAGAATTGCTCATCCACTCAGCATGCATGTCTTTGTATTGTGGAAGGGAAAACAGATCATCCCATGCGGGTATTTATGACCCACAAGCAGCAGTGCTGATCGCTGTTGCCATAAATGAGAAAATAGCTTTTTGCATTTTCTAATATTTACCCAAACAATCTTCTCTAGAAAAAGAAGATACTTTTAATTAGCAATGGAAAACATTTCTTGTGCCTCTAAAATCCTGTCCCACCTCTTGCCCAGTGACAGATGGGGCAGGCGAGTACAGAAAATGGATGGATGGCTTGTGTTTAATCCAATTCAGTGTCTCAATATGAAATAACAACAAAATATTGGCCTCACACATTTAATCCTAAATGTTGGAGCCTTAGGTTTATGCAGTTACTAAAAATGAGCATTTTATGTAAAGCTAGATTTACAGCACAGGCAAGTTGCACCAAAACATGATCACTGACATCACTATAAACCACTTAAAGGCACCTTATTGTCCCCCTAATTCTGGCGATCCTTTCTTCATTTTAAAAAAAGTACAAGTCAGCATACCTCGATTCTACAATTCATCAAATAAATTAAACGTTTTCTTATAAGCTATGCAGCCACGTTAGCCTACAGCCTGTCTGGCAGTGGTGTTAGACAGCCTGATAATCCTCAACCATCCCTGTAATCACCAGCCCCTTGACTACGTCTGATATTGATCACGTTATTCCTACCGAACTGATCATTAACATGACTGGCAGTTACAACAAAGAGAAGAAAGCCTGTGCTCTTTCAAAAGCTGAACCCCTCCATGTGCATTAGGAGCCGCGGACACCGAGCGAGGGAAATTACTCCTCTTTTATCAGCGCTGCCCTTCTCTCCTCAAAATGAACATCTTTCATTTAATTTCTTTTTTCTTTCTAGTTAGCTGTACACGGAGCCCATGTTGCTGGCAAGCGTGCGCCTTCCAAAAAAGGTTGCGTGCTCGGGGATTAGGTATGATCTTGTTATGTTGCTAATGGAAAGGCTGGCACAGGAATGTGAGCTGTGTTGTTTAATTTTTTTTCTTTTTTTTCTTTTGGTGGGAAGGACACAGGTGCCCTTGCAGAGCTATGTGACGTGAGTGGACTGTGAATTTGCCAGGTGGCAGTGAAAGAGAGAAAGAGAGAGCGATAGAAATGAAGACAGAGCAAAGTGGAGAGAAAAGGGGAGACAGATAGACCCTGAGAGAGAGGGAAGAGAGAGAGAGAGAGAGAGAGAGAGGAGTCCACAGGGAAGCTATGTCTATATAGTAGAGCACTTCTCAGTTGATTGAGACTGTTAGAATTTTCTGGAAGGCTTTTTGCTTCAAACGCCAAATTGGGTCTGCGGCGTTCAGGTTGGATTCGTGGACGAAACTAATCACGAATCCAGGAAAAAGGGAGTTTTCTTTACAGGTTCCCTGGAAAGCACTATTAAATGTATCTGGACCCATCGACCCTCCCCTCCCCTCCCCGCCACCCCCCCCTTACCCCCCCGTCAGCATCCACACTTAACGCACAAGTACTTTGCAGTTTTTACACACATTCAGCCACTTAAGATACCTCTCGGCGTTAAGATTTATAGGCGTAGTGATTGGCTTCATCACCCCCCTCCACCATTCTGCGGCACTGCCATTTGCAATGGTTGATGAGCCCCTCCGCCCTCTCAAACATGGCCGTCTAAGGGATTGGGGGTGGCGAGGAGGAGGAGGAGAGGAGGATGGGTGGCGTAAGGCACGCCGTCTCAGATCACTCCTCCTCCACCTCCTTCATCATCGGCTCGTGTTATCTGTGCACCTCTTCAGCCACTGTTTGAAGGTCATTCCGCGAGCTTCCTCCTTCAGCGCCCGAGCCCGCTCCCCTCCGCCACTTCACCTTTGTCACTTTTCACTAAAAAGACTGAGCGAATGGCCCGCCGTACTTTATAGTGCTGCGTCAAAAGAGGCGGAGCAGGGGGGAGAAAATTCAATTTTTTGGGACCGGCTTCGAGGGGGTGGGGACGTGACGCGCCGGAGAGACGAGGCCACCCATTGGCTCAGAGAGGCGTCAGTCCTGCGCGCTGCTGCAGACGGACAGGCCACTCGATGAATATGGATGAGAGCAGTGAAAAGGGTGATGCGGCAGGGAAGACCCCCCCCCTTCAAACCGATGCAGGCTTGAACAATGCGTGCCGTCTTTCACTGAAAACACTGAGAGCCTGCATTAGCATTTTCTCAGACAATTGAGGCTCTGGCCAGCTGCAGGCATGGCTCGGATGCTGCGGTGAAATCTCTTTTTCTGCACTCACTGATGAATAAGACCTCGGTGAAAAAAGGTCGACTGGCCGCATTCCTCAACACTACCATTGCACCTATGCCTAGGCTAATGTTAAGATCCCTTTTAGAGATTGTGCCCCGGCATTGATGGCGATCTGACAGAGGACTTGAGAAGCAGCAGATCTCAGAATGGGTAAGCCTTCAGAACTCTTTTTTTTGCCTGACTTGTTGAATTTTTCCATCACGCTTAGATCTATGCGTAGTTTTGCACGTCTAAAGGCCGTTTGTTTCATTATCGCTCATTTTCGTTCCATCGCCCTTGCTCCCTGACAGGAGCAGGTTAGTCCATTGAAATGCAGAATGGGTAGTTGGACGGGTTTGTGAGAAGGAGGGAGGACGGTCACAAGGCATTTCCTCCTGACCCACCCCCCTCGAGTGACTTAACTAAACACATTTGGCTCAGAGACCATGTCTCTCCTCCAAGCCATCCTTCCAGTATTGGAAGCAAGGGTTTGAACTAACACCCCACTGGCTCGGCTTCCCAATGTGTCCCACTGCTCCCGTTCCCTGGCGACAGATTGCCATGTTTACTCTACCACATGACGCCATTAAAACCTGTTACTGTGATCTCAGACACTAGGACGGAATTAATTATTGACTAATGACAGCAAACGTGGCTGCGAGGGCGACGGAGGGGATCTTAGCGGCTTCCTCCCCTGCTGGCTTTACTCTGGTTGAAGATGAGCAGAAAGTTACGCAGTGGGTTTGGGCTTGTCTGCCAACAACAGGTCGTTGGTTTATTGGGAGCCTGCAATCGGCATCAAATGAATTTCAGTGTGTGTGTACGCTTTCAGAAACGCGGCGAAAGAAGTGAGAGCTCTAAAGCTTTTTTCGGCGACCGTAAACGATTGCTGCCTTTTCCACCAAGGTCATTTTATGTGTTTATGTTGTGGGGAAAGATGAGAGCTGACTGCTGTATTTGGAAAAAATCTGAATGTTAAAACAGCGTTAATTCTCTTTTTCTTCAAAATATAACCAGAATTTGTGGTATTTGCCAGCTTTTAATGTGTCCAATTGATGATACTGTTCCCATGTAAATGTGGAAATAACACCGTGGGATTTTGGATCACCTCAGCAAGTTATTTCAGCTCTAAAGTTAAATCGCATCAACAGTCATGTCATTGAAGGGATGTTTATTTGTCAGAGCCATTGGTTCTGGGTGATATGCACAAAAAACATGCCTTTGTCTGAATGGAACATGAGAGGCATATTAATGCAATAAGCCGAAGAGCTAACATGCGGCCTGTGAAATTCCCTTATGTCACAGTGCCATGTTCATTCACGTCTGAATCTAATGAGTGCATTACTGAGGCAACAGGTTGGTCTCAGCCCACCTCCACCCCTCCATCCTCCGTCCCCACCACACCGGTCAAGCACTTGACATCCTCCACAAAGGTCTAAAAACGTGGCGACGCGGTGACAGACCCCCACGGCTGCAGAGCCTGACATCGGAAATCAGTCTCGCGCCGCACTTGAGAACCAGTGAAAGGGATCTCGTCATCTAAAGGTGGACAGCGGCTTGTTAAATCACTGACGTCACCCTTTTGGCATCTGAAAGGGATCGAACATGACGTCATTGCATCCAAATCAGCATGCAGAGAACATGATCTATATCGGTGCTTCAGCGCAAGTACGCACCTGTGTTGAGTGTTTACCTCAACTTCATCAAGATGATATTTGGAATTCATTGATTTATCGGGTGACCCCCATCCGCCACTTTTGCATAAATATCAGATTTTCTTGTGTTGTTGGCAGGTTATTTAATTACTTCTCAGTTCAAGCTCCGTATGTGGTTGATTGCTTTTTCTTAGATTACGCACTTAGTGTGATCAGGGTTTTCTTTGACAGACTCTTTACCCGCTTTGTTGTTGATTAATTCCTAATTGAGATTGTGGGAGAAGGAACCGTGTTTGGCTGGAAATTCTTAAAACTCTCGTGCTGTCAATAACCGACTGCCACCAGCTACTCTAAATCACAGAAGCCCCCTTCCAAAATCACACCAATTTGGCTGGATACCCTTTGAGCAAATCTACAGGATTGCTTCCCATATGTCCTCCGTACGGTGGTTAATTACAAAGGATAACTCTGCGTTGGCATTCACGGACTGCTCGGATTATGAGTTCATGTGTTTGCGTCTCGTCCTCCGAGTGTAACTTTGCTTCCCGGGATGTATTTTTACACTCAGATCCATTTTACTCTTCTTTTTTGATTTATGTGTAAAGGAGGATTACTAACCGAGCTCGGCCGGGTATTTATTCAGAGGTTGCTAAAACTCCTTGAAAATGGTTAAAATTAGACCTCTGCAAACTGGAAAGGAGGTCATCATTTACTCCACTAGAAATCTGGGACAGGACACAGAACATGCCACCAATTTCTAGCAGAATGTGAATGCACTGAGAGCTCCACAAACTCCAGCTCAGACTGTTAAATCTCTGAACAAACACCTTCCTTTCACCAGAGGAATAGAAATGCGTGTCAAAGCGCCGCATTTCCATTAGGGTTTAAAAAAAAAAAAGAACTTGTTGGGGGCGCTTGTATGAACTACATGACAGTGTGTGGAGCTGCTGTACATGACGTGGCCTTTTCCCACTTTGTGTGTCTCTTCCCCAGAGGAGGGTGAGTACTTCCTGAAGGTGCTGATCCCCAGCTATGCAGCTGGCTCTATAATTGGCAAAGGTGGCCAGACCATCGTACAACTGCAGAAAGAGACGGGTGCCACCATTAAGCTGTCCAAATCCAAAGACTTTTACCCAGGTAAGAACAAGCTCTCTGTAAATCTAAGAAGGTGTAAAACTGTACTGTAAAAGCGTTGAAATACTCTTCATTTCTTAAAATTTTCCTGTCAAGCAGTCAGACTTGCTTGTGATCTTTTGAAGTGGTCTTCAGCAACAGTTCTTCGGGCTTGCTGCAGATCTTTCAAAGATTTTCTTGACATAAATTTCAGAGGGATTATGAGCTTTTCAAAAGCTGAATTAGGAATCTAACTTGAGGGATGAATTGTTGTTATAATTACAAAAAACACAAAAAATTAGCAAAGAACCTGTTTTGAATTCTTTCTATTGGCAGCCTTTTAAAAAATATTTTTTGACTTCATTTGTTTGGTTGCATCTGAGAAAAATTCCAAAGATAATATAGTTTACTGACAAAAATTGCTTGTTGTTGCTCAAAACAAGTGTCAGACCTTGATAACAGGAGATAAACAGGATCTGAAAGTGACTTCCTTAAGAAATGGGGAAAATTCCAGCAAATACCTGATACAACACCAAAGAGAACATCTGGCCCTTTTAGCTCGTCCATATGAGACAGTCCCCATGGAAGGGTGGCTGTAAAAAAACATTGTGCAGAAAGGAAGCAGGGGGAAAGGTGTGAATTATGCCAAATGACACAAGAATTGGACTGAAAATCAGTGGCAACAGGTCCTAAAAGCACAGACCTCAACATTATTGAAGCAATGTGGGATCATCCTGACAGAGAATGGGGGGAAAGATAGCCGACATCCAAAGAAGAGCTTTCTCTTTCTCTTTCTCTAAAAGGGTTGAAAAATAAAGCTGCTCTGACCAAATATGGACTCTTACTTGCACAAAGCCTTGAATTTGGGACTAAGTGTGTGAAATATACTATATTTTACTCATTTTGTCTAATTTCACAAGTTTTCCCTTTAATATAACATCAAATATTCAATTACACCTTGTGTTTGCAGAGAGAGCAGACGGGTAATCACTGCACCTACTTCCTTATTTCCTGATAATATAGAAAAATACAGGTTGTTCAAGACTGGTGCAGTTCTGTGCATCAGAGAAGACATTTTGGTCGTCAGCCAGCTGACGGATAAAGGCAGTGGAAGATATTTGACATTCATTTTGTCTTAATTTAGCCTCTTAGAAATAATTGGAGTCCATATTAATCAGGCAGTAATCATAAACACTGTGCATTTAACCATCCTACTATGCTGCAGCTGTCATACGCTGCATTCAAGATTCTTATTTGCCTTCTTTACTGTTGATAATGCTACTAAAAACAAATGTGAGGTGTTTGAAGGCTGCAAGAGAGAAATGACATTCAGTACATGGCGGATGTTGCTATGTGACTATCATCAGGTTTCAAAGACATCCAGCGATTTCACCCCAAGGTTGCAGTATTTACAGTATGCCAATACAAAAGCGACCTCGCATTTCTGAGGAAAAAAAGGTGCTAAGTGGCCATTTTATACCCCTTTAAAAAAAAAAAGCAGCGTCGTGCAAGTTCTGTGGTGCAGAGGACTTACAGGCATACGTCCAAAGCAATAGTCTCGCCCGAGTGTCACTCAGACCTGGCGACAAGATGCTCCTGCAGCTCGGTGACCCCTCTCACATAGAGGTCACAGCCGAACCCTCTTATCCTTCAAACGCAAAACGGCTGAGTTGTGGAGGAGCCTGGCTGTTTGTCCTTCATGCCTCAGAGGAGGCTCCAACCTGCTGAAAATAACAGGTGCTGAGCGTCTCGCTGCTTATTAGGTCCAGATGTTCTGTGCGATAACTGATGCAGGCTAAATAACCCCTGTGTTGTAGCTCTATACACTCTGTATCTTTACAATGTAAGACCTGATCAGAAGGTAAGAATTAGGTGGCGTTAATTTGTAGTATTGGAAATGAATTTGAGATTTGCGGCAGATGTTTTCAAATGACAGAGTTTCCGCTTTGCTTTTAGTCCTTAAAGGGACTATACCTGATTTCACGTCCGGCTAGCTTAGTTAGCGATAGCGGCTTTTTTTTTTTAGCTTTTGTGTGACGCTTTTTCTTCGCTAAGGGGTTTAATTTTCATAATTTGACTCCGGATCACTAAGGGAACGCTATTACTGGCTGATCGGAGTCTGGACGTTCAAAAAATTAACCCGGCAGAGAGAGAGCGTCACGCCAATGCTAAAAAAACTAGCCGCTTTCGCTAACTAAAATGCCCTGAACTCGTACATATGCGCAATCAATGAGTCATTAATTGTAATGAAATTACCCCTTTTACCACAT
>JAVQJG010130179.1:0-12850 GCA_036024015.1 Craterocephalus amniculus | reverse complement strand
GTTGCTCTCTAGCAGCTCATATTATATATTTCCTGCTAATGTAGCCGGTATTTCACAGCCATAATAAAGCTGAATAACAGCGACGAGATAATATTGCTACGAGTAACGTTATTTATGTTTGTTCTGAACTTTAGCGAACTAACTAGCATACCTGCTAGTAACCGTTAGCTATGTTTGTTCCGAACGTTAGCGAACTAGCTTGCAGCCGCTTACAACTTGAAAGAAGCAATGAACAGTGAGTGATATCCCGATTCCGTGCAAAATTTAGGGGTAGGGCTAGGGGATGTATTGGGACCGGGCCATAGGGAAGGTTACGAAGGCCCAACCCCTTGTGGCTTCATTTCTAGGGCTAGTGATAGTGACTGAGGGGTAGTGATAGTGAGCTAGGGCTAGTGGTTGAGCGTAGGGGGAACATTGGGATTCGGCCTAAGGCTACAATTCACACACACTAACCAGAACTAGGCACTACAAGATGGATAAATGATGTCTGGTTTGAGGAGTCTCCTTTCTAGATGCCACAGTGAAAGCATGGAACCATCCATCTGTGATTCATGATGGTGGTTGTTGTTTAATCATGTGAGGATTTTTTAGGCCTCTTAGTTGCTCCAAACTCTGCTTCTGGCAGGATGATGCACCATGTCACAAATGTTAAATCATCTCCAGTATGTCAATGAGTCCATTGGACTCCAACGGCCTCCACAGCCACCACATCTCAGTCCAATATTCCACCTTTGCGATGTGGTGGAACGGGAGATTCTCATCATGCATGAGCAGCAACTGTGTGATGCTGTCATGTCAACATTGAACGAAACCTCTGAGGAATGTTTCCATCACCTTTTTGAATTCATGCCACAGATAATTAAGTCAGGTCTGAAGCCAAAAATGGGGGTCCAACCTGGCAGTAGTAAGGTGGACCTAATGAGGTGGCTGCTGAATACATTGCCTAAGGACTCTGACATGTGCATTGTCATGCTGCTAAACAGCACTGATAGAAATGGCAGCCATACATCGGTTTCAAACCTCTAAACTGCCATCAGTGCCTTGTTTGTTTTCCTGTCTCCCCAAGCAAAATGATCTTCCATTTATCCTTATGTACGGCTCAATGTTTTGGAACCCAGTTACAAATACAGCAGAACATTCATCAACTCTAAATGGCAACATAGAATGATTGTCGTCATCATTGGGAAGTCTAAAATCTAATAAGACTTTCAGCAGCAGCACCTTTAGTAGCACAACATTAGAGTTTAACGCCTCAGAGGTACAGACTGCAAGTGCTCCTGAAAAACTACATACCTGCACAGCAAATCTTTCCTCGGTAAATAACATTTAGAGGGGGGGGGGGCAGAACTCTGTGTGCAGCCAATAAAGGAGCCCAAACATGTTTGTAGGAATAATTTGACTGCTACGGAGGCTGCATTACACCTTTCATCTCCACGTTAGAGAGAGTGGATTTTGGCTTTCCATCACGAGGACAACACAAACTAACGCGGCAAGAATGCAGTGAAGGTTTGATCTTCCCCGTGGAGAGGGGGCCACATCTGAGCAGTTAGCGAAATGAATTGAATCAGCGGGATTAACGGCACCTGTAAAGACCTGTCAGGTAGATTTACAGGCCCCGCTGATAAGCCGGCGGCGAGGGATAAATACGCTCGGTGTCCCGTCGGCTGCCAGCCAGTAAAAGAAAACCGTCCACCCCTCCCACCTCCTCTCTCCAGGTCTCTCTTTCCTTTCCCCCGGCGCTCCAGACACCTCCACCTTTGATAAGGTAATAACATCAGTCTTGACTCCGGCTGCAGAGGTGAAAGCTGACTGCAGGATGGTGGAGACACGCTTTCAGGGTGATGAATGCAGTCAAACACAGACGGACTGTGTGTGTTGATGCCTGTTTGGATATCAAACGTGAACACACCCTTTGCTGTCAGGGGGGGAAACCTGCTATCAGGGAAATGTCAGCTTTTCAGACCTTAAAAGTTATTTGAGGCATGCAATTCTGCATTTCTTTTTCTCCGTTTTAACCAGGGAAGCTTCTAAAAGGTTTTCTGTAATGTAAAATTGTCAGTATCCACCATGGAGCATTGAGTCGGTTTTACTTTGCTAAAACAACCAAAAACAAGAAGCTACGCTTGACAATAGCATAATGAATGTTCAGTTCTAAAGCCGGCTGTGATTTTAGACAGCGCTTTAATATATGAAAACTTTTAAATCATTATATGAAAGTATTCAGTTAAAAGAAGGGCAGCCCTGCCTTCAGTCCATCCTCTTGGAAAATACATCTAAAAAAAATCATAACAGATTTTCTCAATGATGTGTTAAAATCTATCCAACCACGTGGGCTGACAAAAATCTTCCCTGAACATACTTCAGCTTTGCTCACTGCTTATCTCAAAGGCCAAAGCTGTCTTACACAATATGAAAAGGCACATGTAGATGCCACAGTAATATTAATACATTTGTTCATTTATAGATCCATATTTGCTGATTGTGGGGCTATAAAACTGTTGCTTTCATGTCCCAACTCGACTAAATTACTTGGCATGCCTTGCAGCTGAGGTCTTCGAGGTTTGTGATTGCTATGATGCCTTTTAGTGTAATAGCAAATAGGTAGATAGATAACGAAGAGCAAATTATCATCCGCAGTTAAATGGGTCACTTAAAGATGCACGGTTACTTTCCGACTATAAACCTAAGCCGTTAACCAAGGGCCCATTTAAAAAAAAAATAATCATTCTCAGATTTTCAAAGTAAGTTTGTCTGAATGAGACTGAATTTTGCTTAAACAATAATGATGGTTGTTCTTTTATGGGTGCCAACATGGTTTAATCCACACCCAACAGAGTTCCGCACAGAGTGCAGTGAGGAGACAGTCATTGTGTATTTTTGAAGAAAGTGAAGTCTGTAACAGAAAATAGAGTGAAACCCTAAACTTACACATAGTTTGAGCCGATAGCAGCAGTATGTGTCTTGAGTGAAGGCAGCATGTTAGCATTCATTCAACAACAACAGATGAATTAATCAGAGTTATTACCGCAAACCATTTGACTTTCATGGACCTCATATCAAAAGAAATACTCCACTTCGTGTTGACAGTTTAGTCCTTTCCCAGTTTCCATCACCACAAATTGATCCTTGTAATTTAAGGATTGTGGAGATGCCTGTCATCATATCAGATTAAAAACAATTGTAATGTTGATAAAATATAATCTACCACTTTTAATCAAATAAAACTCCTGAGGAGAATTTCCTAACTTTAATACCATAATGAATGATGAAAAAGACAGTCTGGTTATTATGTCAAATGCTGTTGGTGCTCTTGAGTAAGATTTAACACCTCATAAAAAAATATCTGACCTTGAAAAGAGGTCGGTCTTATAAATATAACTGAATTTAATCAATTAATTAGAAATAAAGGAGTAACATTAATCAGAACAATGTCCAGCCTGCATGGTATAAGACACAGACCAGAGGAAGTTTTACAGTAAGACAAGAGGTAGATCACAAAACATGACTCATATCTGTTGGTATAGGCAAGTAAATGCTTTATTGCACAGCAATCATATAAACTGAACCTTTCACTAGCATCCTAACATTGCAATATAAGGTATTAGTAAAGATTACCATCATGAGCCACATGGTCCTCTCAGACACAGCAGCAGCGGGTCCATCATCATGTCCAGATGATCACTGAGAATGTGAGACAAGCTGAGCTCTTGGAGGCGGCTACATTATTCAGTTTACAATCAATCACCTGCAGCTGAATCAGATGAAAGAATCTTAGGAACAGATCAAATTGCTTTTATTTTATTGTCATGATATAAACAGGTTCAAATAATCTTGCATAAGTCTAGTTTGTATGGGGTCTGTCCTCTGTGTAGCAGTGAGAGAGAGAAGAAAGAAACGGGAAGTGAAAGCTGCACTGAAGGTAGTGAGGAAGTTGAGGAGAGAAAGGAAGAGGAACAGGTCTGTCTGTGTGTCCGCCAGATGAACCAGGACTATGATCAGGGAAGCCATTCTGCTTTGTAGAGGTTGAACTATGACGATATTTAGCATTTTTGTCTTCTCCCATAGGTATAACGATCAAGTCTAAATAGGGGCCCAATAAGATGGTTTATACATAGGGCCCAGGATTGTTATGGTCCTGCACAGTGGCGTTTCTTATGTGCATTTCTTGGGTTCATTCCTGCCTACGAGTAGCCCGAGGCTGAGAAACTGCCTTACACAACTTTTGTTCCAGGACGCCGCGTGATGTCGCAGTCGAGTTTCGCTTTACGCAGAGCATGACACGCTAGCAAGAGGGTATAAACCGTGGCTGATTCTGGAAACACGAAAGATTATCAGAGGAAGAGAGCACAAGAGGAAAAGAAACAGATAAAGCGACAGAGGGACAAAGGCTTTTTTTTCCTTTTCTCTCGCTCTAACATCGTTATTTCCAAAGGATTTACCTGAAGTCAGACCATCACTGTCAAAATTTAATAAAAAAATGCATCTGTTTTAAAAAGTAGCCCATGTTATTAACATCTGCCCCTCATAACTAAGAATTACTAAATGTTTTATTTGAATACAAGCCTACCAGCTGTCTTAAATAGGTCAATGTGAAACAAGCTGTAAATTCATGATGGATAAAGGGGCTGTCGGTCAACATATCTGGCCTTTAAACCAAATGTGATAGGTAAACCTTTACATATTTTATAAGTAGAATATCGTTACTATTCAAACAACAAAAACAACAAGAAAAAACCCAGAACAACTGTCAAAGTGTAATGCTAAAGTGTGGAACAGGGTACTTCTGCATTAAATATGACTCAGAAGCCTGCAAGTGCATAATATTTAGAGGGGATTTTAACTTTTCATAGCTTAACAGCAGCTCTGTGAGGGGACCAGAGTCGGTTTGAGCCACTCTGAGGTCATGTGAATTAGTGACAAGCCAGAGAGATTTTACACCAAGAAACACCAGGTGTGATTCTCCTGCGATCAAAATTTTTACAGTATTTTCTACTCATTCTGGGTGTCTCTTTCTTTATTCGGAAATGTTGATCAGATGAGGTGACACATACGAATCTTACTTTTCTAGAAAAAAGAAATAAACACAAAACTCTCTATAGATCACCCTGAACAAACAGAAAAGTATCTGACCATTGGGGTATTTGATTAAGTGCCTCCTGTTTGTGAGTTCACTGCACATGTGGAGGAGTATATCCTCCCAAAGCTAACATCAAACCTTCAACTCTCCCCACAGCTGGACCTGTTCTTGTGTGGCCGACCCCTGGGCTTCCACCTAACAGAACATATTTCTTCACAGCAACTCCAAAGATACGACTCGTTGAAAACTTATTAAGGTCGGTTTATGCATCAAGGGTAGAAACTCACCTCTGAGCAGACTTTAATTGAAAACATCAGGTCACTACATTTACAAGAGGCCTGTAAAACACTCTCCTGGCTGTGACGTGCTGCAGCGCAAGGGGATTGCGTTTCCTGCCTGTTTGTTTAAATATCTGAGAGCACTTCACGATGGTCTCACAGAGTCGATTCGCAGTGTCTGATTTAAGTCTGCTGATCTGTAAGGGACGGCGATGCGACAAGACGCATTCATCCAGGGCGACCTGGGATGGAGTCCAGTGGCAGCATGTAGGACACGTCCCTGGTGAACATGCTCTCATGGTGAGGTAATCCATGATGTCATTACTGTGGGCTGCAGGTGGAGAACGGACAGGGGACCAAAAAAGAACGAGTGTTTTTCCTTTTTTGTTTTATGAAAACTTGCAGACTTGCAAAAGGGGGAAAAAAGTATTTATTGCTGTCAAGATTGCCGCATGAGTGAAAGCTAACATGCTTGTTGGGCGTCTATTCCAGTTGGACTCTTCCCACCTCACTGCTGCGAGCCAAAATATGATGATTTGTGTTTCCTTGGGATCTTAAAGTAAAGGTGATGTCTCATACACTTACGGTTTATGTCTACTTTATCGACGGAGACAAGCTATTTAGTTGAAACATCTCACCTTGTAATGAAATGTGACTTTAAAACCAGATAGCCAAAAAATGCAGCGAGACTTTACAGCTCCAACTTTCCAACTTCGGTTTGAAAATGTGCAGAAAACAAAACCAAGTCCGTAAAGAAATATTTTTGCCATTGTAGTATAGACTAGCTCAGGCTACTGCTTCCAATTCACCCATTTTGACCCCACATAAATGTCTGTTATCATCACTATTACCTCAGTTGATTTGTCAGCAAGGTTCCTTTTCCAACTCCTAAAGGGTGTTATTACAGCAGACGACTTACAATACCTTCTTCCAACAGGTCATTATGTAAAATGTGATAAAACCTTTACCAAAAAATCAATTAATAAACAAAATGTACAACCAAAACACATGTAATATCCAACTCTGTCTGCAAATGAACACTTCCTTCAGACTTCCTATTGACACAGCCATATTAATCTCACATCTCATTGGCCCAGAAATTAAATATATCCAATTTCATGTGGGAAACCCTGTTTCCTAGAAGAGCTGACACCGGGAATCAAGCCACTAATCTTGTGGTTTATAAATGAATGCTCTACAAACTAAGCCAAGGCTCTTTATGCTCTGTTAGGCTAACATAATTGCAAAACATGCACAATGGTTTACAATGATGTGGGAATAAAAAGTAGTACTTTCTTTTGCATTATGATTCTCAAGATCTGAATAAGCAGAAAATTAAACATCTTGAGGATAATGTAAGGATTAAATGACAAATTTAAGCTTAAATTAGGCTTCTGTTTTATTCAATTTATCAATTTTTACTTGTTTAAGTTTTTTCATGTATAATGGTCTCGTTTTGGCCCGTTGTGCAAACTGTTGCACATGCCTGTGTGGTGAATTAAAATAGCCAAGATGTACAGCCATGTCTACTGTTATCTGTATGACCATCAAAACCCAAGATTATAATTATAGCTAATGTTGCAGAAACATGAGAACACATAAAAAGGCTTAAAAGCAAAACACGGACATCGAAAATATGCCATTTTTATGTGCTCATCGCTGTTCCTGTGCTTGAGTTTGGTCATTTTTTCCAGCAGTGACAACAGCAGCTCAGGATGAAGCCTGTGGTGAGTCTAGCACCTGAGAGGTGCTGCTTAAATGTGATGCTACCGTGCTAAGTTCATAAGTTTCTGGTGCAAAACTAAACAACAGGGGTCAGTGAACGAGATATTTAACAACCTTTTTCAGTTGTTTAATTTTGGGGTTATTTACGTTTGCAGTTACAGGATATCAACCATTCAGCAAAAGCCATCACGATTAGACAATTTTATATATAAAGCTTTGATGAATATTGAGGATTTGAGTTCCGATCCATCTCCTTCACTCTCTCTTCCTGTGTTACGCTGGCTCTCCCTCCTTTACCACGCGGTCAGACCTTCCATATTAACCATGACGTCAATGTTCCACCCCAATGGTCTTTGTTCTTAATTTCTAATCCAGCAAATCATTATTTCATAACTTATACAGTCATTCTCCTTCCAGACCAAGCATTGCAACCTAAACCTTCCCAACTCCAACATCTACAAATGCCAAAAATGGCACAGCTACATCCTGGTTCTTCCCAATCATCCTTCATGTCACTTTCTAATTTGATGTGGTGTCTGAGTCTTACTGCAGCAATGCATCCCAATTCTTTGTACACCAAAGTTTAACCTAATCATTGTGTACCAATACGTTTGTATAATTCATTTGAGCTCTCCTCATTAAAATCATCATTCTTAGCTTTTGAAGCACCATGCCTTTCCCGAAATTACAACTTAAAAGTCCTCTGGAATCCTCCTCAAGCAATCACAATGTGAAATAAAACTTGAATCTACAGACTTGAATGTTGATAACCCAGTGGCAAGGTATGAAGGGTACCTGTGTGCATTTGAAACAGCATACAAAGGGTTGATATCTTAAAAATGGACAACTGGATCCAGGATGAATTCCACCAAAGCACTGATGGCAAGGCAGTATTCTTCTCAAATGCATACACTTTATTGTTTATCTATATTCCCCACTGGGCTGGAATACTATGTATCTGTGAGAGGTAATGTTTTTCAAAGACATGACCCAATGTGTTTGGATTGGCTGTGGAAAGCTACTTTAGATTTAACACAGCTCATATGGGCTGATAGCTTGTCCAAAAGAAATCTATTGCATGTGCAAAACATCACCCAATAAAGGAGGGAATTTGATGAATGTTTAGTTTAACATGTATCCAATGTAAAGGGAACTTAGAGAGTTGGGACACAGATCACTCTCTAAACTCTATGAAGGTTACGCCACTTTAGGTACATTTTGGTAGTACAGGATTGGACCGCTCTGTGGCATTTAAACCAATTAATTTATTTTTAAGGCTCCAACATGTGCCAAGAAAATGTCTCCCAACACCATTACACCACAACCACTACCGGCCTGAACATTTGGTCCAATGCAGGGTGGATTGGACAATGCCAGTGCCATGCCACCATATTCTGATTCTACTATCTGATTTGCAGACATCAAACAAATCTTCTCCTGTCCAGTTTTGGTGTATGTCAACTGTAGTCTCATTTTCTTGTTCTTAGCTGACAGGAGAGGCACAGAGTGTTGTCTTCTGCTGCTGTAGCTCATCTGCTTTGAGGGTGAGCATCTTGTACCTTGAAAGATTGAATTCTCGTTATTGTTGTTGCAAATATGCGGAATAATGTTTGACTTCCTGTTGTCTTTCTATCATCTCCAACCGATAGCCCATTTTCCTCTGACCTCTGATACTGTCCAGACAACTGGTGCCCACCGGATACTTTCTCTTCCTTTAAAGGAACTATACCTGATATTATTTTAATCTTTCTAAGAAAAATGGTTTTCTACGTGGTATAGTATGTGGTAAAAGGTAATTTCATTACAATTAACGACTCATTGATTGCACATATGTACGAGTTCAGGGCATTTTAGTTTTCAAAAGCGGCTAGTTTTTTTAGCATTGGCGTGACGCGCTCTCTCAGCCTGGTTAATTTTTGGAACGTCCAGACTCCGATCAGCCAGTAATAGCGTTCCCTTAGTGATCCGGAGTCAAATTACGAAAGTTAAACCCCTTAGCGAAGAAAAAGCGTCACACAAAAGCTAAAAAAAAAAAAAGCCGCTTTCGCTAACTAAGCTAGCCGGACGTGAAATCGGGTATAGTCCCTTTAACCATTCTCTTATGGTTGTGTGTAAATCCCACTAGATCAGCAGTTTCTGAAATACTTACACTGGCAGAACACTGATTCGATCATAATCTTTTCTTTAAGCAGGTATTCCCATAGAGCATTATTACCAGAGAGGTCGGCTGCCAAATATGTAAACACAGACATGATTAGAGGAGGAATAAAGGAGAATTTTATGGCTTCACTGCACACATTGAAGACAATATCAGGGCGGTCAATCAATACCAATAAATGACTGATTGCTCGTACAGATTTCTCATGTGAGCTGGTTCCCAAGACTTTTCAGGAAATTACTTACTTTCAGTGTAGATGAGTAAATGCAACACCTTTCTTTTAGCATTGGTATTTTCAATCCGATTAGATGACAACTCTGAAATGATTTGCATGAGCAAAAGGGCAGAGGCCGACTGTATGACAAGCATTGCAGCACATTATTAACTTCAAAACTTCCTCTCTTGCAAGCCAAAAATAAAATGAATGACAGAATTTTTAATCAGGGTTAGAAGTTGGAGCAGATATGCCGGCATGGACTCATACAGAGCACTACAATCACCTGCAACCACTTATGTGAGCCTCCACAGATGCAGACAATAAACACATTTGGAAAATTTGGGATTTCAAAATATTCCAAGCTATTTTTTTTTTTTGTTTATGGAATGCAAAACCGAAACAGGCCAACACTCTGCTGATAAAAAAAAGAAAACGACATGGCATTTGTTTTAAATGCTGAAAGTTTAAAGCAATAAAACTTTATGAGAAGCCTTGCGAACAGTGTATTCCTTCTGTGTCGATTACATCAGCCTATTAGATACTGTTGCTTTTAAGTGGTAATGTTTTGATATTCTAATGGTTTAATGCAGGTTATTGGTTATGTTTGATTAAATTTTTCATATTAGTATTATGTATTTTATTTGCCATTAAATAAATGAATAATCTTATATCAAAAATAATTGTCTATAAAGCTTACTTAACTCTAATTATTTTTTATTTTATTTACTAATCTTGGTCATTTTTTATAAATCAAGGGTTTGTTCTTGAGTTTTATTTTAGACGTAATATCTTTATAGCAAGGGCAAAATGAATGCACACTGTATCATGATTGTACTTTCAGGGGCATAATTATCGGTATATAATAAAATGTACTGTATCTTAATAGTATCATATTGACAGAAAAAAATATAGGTTATCTCAAACTATGACATGCTTGATGCATGTGAAATGTTGAATATCTGCTGAGTGGTAGTAGGATGGGACTGAAAACAACAAACACAGATTACAGACATAAATATGTATAGCAGGTTTTAACTACTGAACAGGTATTAAAACATGTTGACTACATACTTACCTGGAGTCAGCAAGCATCAAAGCTCCATCTTTCTTTGTGAGGTTTGTGAGTCTGCAATAATTTTACCAGATTTACACAGTTTGTTAATTTGCTTATTGACTTAATTTGGTTTTTCCCCAGTTAAAAGTAGCAGTCACAGCTTTGCTATAAAACCTCAGGTGAAACCTTGTACATCACCAGAAAACAAAATAGATTACTGTCTTTATCGGCTTCATCACAATCAGCAACCTCCAAAACATGCTGAGAGCTGAGACTCCGGCTTTGAAATGCAGATGGCGGGGTCTATCAGCTGTCACCTGTGTGAAGCACTTTAACTCCTGTCGCTAAAATGAGTCTTTTCAAGAGGTGCATTGTGATGTGTATCAGCCGACAAGGCAGATTGGTGATGATTGCTCAATTTTGGCTGTCAGCGAATGAAAACAAGGTGTTCATCTTTTATCAGAGCAACATATCCTCTCTCATCGCCATCATGCCAACCGCTTAACCTCTTGTCTTGATTGGAATTACTGTTTGCAGCCTGCTATTCTTTAAGTGTGTTGCCTCCAAGATTATTGACAAACAAGCAAAGTTTAGAAATATGTATTTTAATGGAGGAATTGTCCACCTGAAGGCAAGAAAACACTGTAGGTCAAACATGGATATTGATGATTAAAAGTTAGTTTTTGATTCGGAATTAATAATCCTGAATTAAATAATTGAGAATTCAAATGTTCTCCTTTGGGTTTACATGCAAATATTCATTCCAGGGGTTGGGAAGGATTATGATTGGTTGGATGGCAGAAGACATGTGCCGTATGTACGTACGTCTACCGGGAGTTAAAAGCTCCTCTTCCCGCTTTTTTTCTTCTTCTGAGAAAATGTTGTAATAACTATTTTTACTTGATTTGGATTGTAGTTATGAAGCAGCAGTTAGAAGCTAGCATGCTGCGTCACGTTAACACGAACAAGCACAGTTTGAGCCTGTTTGCTTCAGACGGGACGCATTGTTTATGGTGGATGTGGGGACAGGACGAAGGAACGAGCATGCGCAGAACGACCGGAATTAATTTAAAGTGGAATTAAGGTTTACATGATAGAGGAATTATCTAATTTGGAATTAAAAATGGAATAAACTAGACACTTTATTTGAAATTTAGTTTTATTCGGAATTAACATTTGCATCAGGAATTAAGTGTTTTCATGGTCATCTTTCATCTGTTTAAAGCAGAAATAACTTTAATTCTGAATTAAAGAGGAATTAAAACCCTCACATAAACATGGCCATTATGGTCTTTTGTGTGGTGGTATGAGCTTGGAAAATGCTAGAAACCAAGCAAACAAAATCTAATAACACAGCAATGTGACTTTATAGAGTGTCAAATAACGGATAGTAGAAATATCAAAATATTAAAACTATACAGACTTGTTCAATTTCGTCTATGCAACTGTGATTTTAATGAGTTTCAGACCACAGATTTAATCCAATTTACCTGTGCAGTTATCAATTAATATTTTCAAGCACATTCCCTTTGAGAACATTAAGGGAAGATTTATTCCAATACTATTTCAATTCAGACTTATTTTCGAGCAGAGGCATGAACAAAAGTGGGCACGGGACTAAAAGGGTTAATAGAAAAAGTCTTGCCATGTTTAACAATGGAGACTGAAAAACAACGGGCCTAAAAAAGACATTATTTCCACAGAGGTTTTTGTTTCCAGATAACTCATTTCACCTGTGGACCTAACTGTTGTTGGAAGACAGATTTAATAGCACCCTGCACGGAAATGCGTTTCCTCTAGAAGTTCATTTATTCCCTGACACTAACAATACATACAGTAGTATGCCCATGTTGTGCATTTCTGCTTTATTTTCACCCCTTTTCTCCCATAATTCATAGTGAAATACTTCCAGCCATTTGACACAATTAGGCACTCTCATCCCACCGCATCGCATCCCACTGGATGGCCCTCATTATCACGAGCCCTTGCCTTTTAGATAACTTATAATGAGGCCGAAAATGTTTCACATTTCGCTTTTTCTCCTACACCGTCGGTTCAAAGAGACCTACTTCAACCTAATTAGGAGTTCCAACTGCTGCAGTCAAATGCTTTTCTTGTTTCTTACAGGGTTAACAGCGGTGAGATGTAGATTTCCAGAAGACAGGGTCTAAAGCCATTATGTCCGATGGGTGACAGATATCACTGATGTCCGAGTCCTACGGTAATGGTCTACAGTGCTCAGAACTATGTGGTGTGAAGTTACCGCGCTGATGGTGAGGATGTTGTTAGTCGGATAATGTGAGGCTTTTTGCTTTTTGGGGGGGGGGGGGGGGGGGGGGGG
>JAVQJG010130167.1:0-23232 GCA_036024015.1 Craterocephalus amniculus | reverse complement strand
CTCCCGATATCTCCGGCTACATGATGAACATCAAGAAAGTGTTCCAGAGTGTTAATCAGCATGACGGTGAGTACAAAATGAAGGCACATCATTCGGAGGGCGGAGTATTCCTTTAAGTTACTAAATATCCTTCACAGCTCTGCATGCCCTCTACACAATAATAAAAGATCTTCATGTAAGAGCCTTCTTCAGATTAACTACAACCAGTCCAGAACAGTTCTTGCCTCAAAAGCCTTACATTTCTATACAAGACATCTGTTTTCTGTTTATTACTGTAGTTAATTAATTTAATAATTAGCCTTTTTAAAAAAAAGTTAAAAATAAAAATAGTTTAATTTTAATAATTTAATAATTTAAATTGACAATGACATACAGTACTTCCATAATGATGTTCTCTCAGAAAGAGAAACTATTTTTCAGATAAATGTAATTTAGATTAAATTCCAATTCAGATCTAAAAAACAAGATATAAATATAGAAACAGTATTTCCGTT
Organism: Craterocephalus amniculus; assembly: GCA_036024015.1. Taxonomy (NCBI): domain Eukaryota; kingdom Metazoa; phylum Chordata; class Actinopteri; order Atheriniformes; family Atherinidae; genus Craterocephalus; species Craterocephalus amniculus. The sequence continues at coordinate 22,738 of JAVQJG010130167.1, read as the reverse complement.
TTTGTGTCTCTTTATTACTTTTAGAACAATCGTTTTCAAATTTCTGTCTAGTTCTCAAATTATTTTATTTATGAACTTATCAGTGGAACTTAAATCAGCATACTGTATTTTGCATTAATCTGCAAGCAATCAATCACTTCAACAAATAAATTAATTAATCAACTTTGATTTTTTAAACTTATTTAGCCATACTTTGCTTTGGTTCAAATGATTAGTAAAGCCTTCAAAACGTTATGACCTGATGAAGGTAAGCTTCAAATGATAATAATAATTAAAGACTAAATAGGCAGTATAAAAGAAAATCCTTCTGTGCCTGCGAGTTTAAAAGATATGCCTCTCTATTTAAACCTGATAAAAACCTGACAGAAACATAAAAACAAAACCTCCATGGCAGAGATAATTACATTTACAGGCACACTGCACTGTACTTGAACTAATCAAAAACAGGTATTAACTGTGCTATAATCAAAGGATGAGCAGGATCAGATGCAATATGAGCAAAGTTCATATGAGTCCGGCTGCAACTCAAAGACTGAAGGGTGAATATCACCAAAAATAGCTCAAGTAGAAATGTTGTGTTTGGAAAATTGTTGGTTCCGCTGACAAATCGTATTTTCTTAGTACCAAGATGATGACTAACAGCAGATTCCATCATTTACCAGAAGGTTGACCTTGAATAATTCTGTTCACTGTTTCTACATGTCAAAAACCATGAAAATCATGCATTGTGATTTTTGTAATTCTTTGAAAAGGAAGCTTTGAAAAAATAATGCAACCCCACTTTTTATAATCTCAGAACACATTTCACCTGAGACATTGTGGCATCATCTGTTATTTCTATTTATTTTTCAGTAAGGTAAGTGCATGTTTCTGTCTTTTGGTTCACTAAAAGAGAAGATGTTTCTTTCTACTTTTTCAGAGTAACAAAGGCTGTGAAAGGTTCCTCCATTCTGATAAAAGTCTGTTCATTTTTGTCATAAACATAGGATGTAATTATAATATTAGATGGTTACATCAAAAAATGCACTGTTTCACTTGGCAGCGGCTACCAGGCATGAAGCAGGGTACTGTATATCCCGGCCAGTCAATGACAAGGCCAAAACACAGAGACAATGACATCATTCAGACCAGTACAAGCATTTATAAACCCATCATTGGAAAACAGACTTCTAACACTGATCTGGTACAGGGACGCTCTACTGTGCACTCAATTGTAAGGACTTAAGGATGTGTTTAATAAAACAATATACTCACTTTAACCCCCCAAAATAGAGCTTTGTTTCTGTGTTTAAGTGGCATGATATTCGACTGCACAAGAATAAAAGTACAGGTGCCGAAAAAAAAAAGTTTTTAATCGGAATCAAGATTCTTGTTCATCAAGATTCAGAATCGTTTCAAAATTTCCAAGAATCGAGTTTTTAAAGGGCTAAAATTGATTACCGTCGTTTGACTACTTTCAAAGTAGTCTGCTAAGTGACAAAGACATGTAAACTTTGCCAGGTTAAATAAGTTTAAACAGTTTTTTGCTGAAAATGATCAGTTTTCTTTAAACTAATGAAACAGTTCCTCAGAGCTGTTTCTGGCTTATAGAGGAACGGAGTTCATCAGCATGTTTTGTTACCAAAAGAGGATTGAATGTGAATTAAGATCAGTTTGAATCAAGAATCGATACAGAATCAAATCGTTACCCCAAGAATCGGAATCAAATTTAATTGCGAGTTGCTGAAACATTCACACCCCTAATAATAACTCTATGTAAAATGTAACTACAAGAAACATCAGCTCTGTGATTTTAAAAGGGAAACACTTTCAAATATTTATCTGCTTCTCAACAGCAACCTTTTAACACATCGGCTTTTCAAGACATGATTTACCCAGACTTTCCTTTACTTTGGTATGAAATAAATGTTAAAAATCTGCTCCTTCTTTTGTGCCCCCAGTGTCACAATGAATAAATCTCCATGAGTAATTCCAGAGTGGCAAATCACATAATGAACCTGCAACAATAAAACCCAATTCCAGCAGCACTCCTCAGCAGAGGCCCCTGCAATCGCCAGAGAGGAAAACAACCTGCTCAATGACACCAAATACAACCATGAAACTCTTCACGAAGAAACACACGAGGACATCACTCAGAGGTATGTTTCTCCAAAAAGCCCTGAAGAGAGCCGAAGTGCCAGCTCCACTTCTCCCCTGACTGGCAGCACACACCGCAGGACATGCACACTGATGCAGCCTGACATGCCTGACCTTTCCTGGGCCGCACGGCTGGCTCACCAAGCAGCACACCCTGCTCTGCTGAAAAGGCCACGCAAGGCCACGCCGGGGTAGCCGTCTCAGCCCTCCTCGGCTGCCACCTCAAGAGCCGGAGAGTTTTACTGTATATCTGCGAAAGACAGCCAGTCGATCCGAGAGGTCCTCATCCACAAAACATCCTGGCATCCGAATTGGGCGGCAAGGTGCTATTGGTATTCCCCAACTGCAACCTCAAATGAAGTTAAAAAGAAATGCAGCGGGGTGGATTATTGAGTTTTTGTAACAAATATTGCACACAAGGGAGCGTTTTCACACTGACCTAATAGATATTTTAATGAAGGCATTGCTCATACACAAAAACGATCATGAAGACGACATTTGCATAATGCTTTTAGTCATCTCTCCGAGTAAATGTGCCTCGGTGCAGGAGCTGGTTAAAGAGTGTGTCTAACACAATGTGTCTGCCAGCAGTCTTGGTTGAGGCAGAATAACCTCAGAATAGATGCTGCGGGAGCCCACTAAAGAACAAGCGGCAAGAGGACTGTAAGTGCAGAACAGATGCTGTAGCTGTGAAATGAAGAGCTGTCGCATCCAGCGAGCACTTCCCCGAGTAAAGAAAACACTTGGCACAGCAGAAATATATCATGTGCTTGTGTACTTTGCTGTATGATAGTGTTTTTTTATTCTTTTCAAAAAGAAGTTGGTTTTTCTCCACAGTTCAGAAATCCAGCTTACGCGATGAGACATTTTGGTCCATCTGATGCGTGCTCTGACGAATTGGCTTTTTCTTTTTTTTTTTCAAAGCAAACAGCCTGAACTGAAGAAAATCAGCGAGTCCAGATATGCTTAGTGCACTGAAACACACACAGACAGCACATTAAGTATAATGCTCATGCAGTCGTTGCAATTAGCCTCTTTAGTACTTGTATTGCCTCTCTTTTACATTAGTAATTGCAAATGTTCTGCTGCAGTTACGACTGCATTAGAAAAAGAGAAAGTGCATTTGAAATGTCAGTGGTTCTTCTGTTCTTTTCTTCTCATATCACATCAAACGGACATGAACTGTAAGGGTGATTCAAACTGAGCTGTGAGGTAATATGGCAACAAATAAGACGATTTTTAGAAAACAGAGGGGCGGTGAGCTCCTGAAAAGGACATCTCAGTGGGACTTTAAAATATCCCAACAGGGCACAAAGGCCAGCGATGACAGGAGACTCATGGGCTACAGAGTGTTTGTGCTGGTGTTTGGTGTTTTTTTCATACATTTTCAGCAGGTTGCATCAGTGATGGTCTGATGCAGCTGCACTGAATTCACCACAAGGTGGAATGTTTGGAGTGAGCTCCCACAAACAGAATTAGTTCTGATCTCAAATGGAAATCCTGTGTTAATACAGCTTGTAAAGTCAGCAACAACAATGCCAACACAGCAAGACGGGAGGAAGTTCACTGAGAAGAATAGGGGTGAAGACACATTGCACACACAGACAACTGTTTATGATAAAGTCAAGCACTGTGAGAGTTTGATTAGATATTGTTACAGCTGTCTTACCTTTTGTTTAGGCAAATACTTACCTCAAATCACCTTTTACCACACAGTCTCATTTGATTTTACTGTAGAAGATGGCACTTCTACAGTAAAATCAAATTACTGTAGAAGTGCACTGCTTAATTCATTAGTTTAGATTACCAGGCTATAACCTATTTCTGTGCCCATTTCATCATAATCACCTCAAGTCTAAACAATAGAGCCCGCAAATCCTCATAAAGGATCACAGTTCACTGCCACAAAGTATCACACATACACTGAACAAGCATCCGCGGAGGTCAAAACCAGACGTGGAGAGTTAATTTATTACCTTTTATTCCTCTGGGCCTCTTTTTTATCCATAATGACAGGGACGCAGTTCGTGAGCTCGGTCCAGTCTGCGTGCAGCCCGCAGCTCCAGCCGGTGGAGAAGCGGGAGAAGAGCCAGGACTCCTCTTTCCCGGGTCGGTGACAGGTGCATTTCTTCTGTCCCGGCTTGCAGTCGCACGGCTGCTCCAAGCGAATATTCCTCACCAAGTGTCTCCCGAAAGTGGTTCCCCCGGTCTTCTGGATGTGCAAAAACACTATCACGTCGTCCCCTTTGATGTTGAACTCCACGTGCCTGTCAAGGTCTCTTTCGGTGAAGTTGAACTTAGATGGTAGTCTTGGAGGGCTGTCGTCCTCCAGATCTTGATCTCTGTAGAAATCATCGCTGTCCAGATATGGGGTAGAAAGTAGACTCACCCCTCTGAATTTCTCCTCTGTCTTCAAGTGGCACGAATTACTGCCGGCTGGACATATGTACTGGTAACCTATCATTACAAAAAGGACAGCTAAGATAGGAACCAAAATGAGCTTACTGGATCTATCATCCATTATCTCAGATTTAGTGTCTTCGTTCCATTACTGTGAATAAGTTGCACCCAAAGGCTCTTCGGAGATCAATATTCCTCCATGCCTCAAAACGGATTAAAGGTGCCTTTTATTTAAGTGCCACATGTTGATCAGCGTCTGTAAGACACATAATATGGATCAAATCGGCCAACGCACAATAACGCACACCGTCTGCACCGCGCTATGAATGTCCAAATTCAATAGGCTACTCATAGCATCTAACATCTCTGGCTTTCCAACTTCTGGAGCCGGTGTGGAGCTGCATCCGTGCCGACGACTCCCATGCTCCGACATCAAGTTGAAAATGAGGCAGTCAGTGAAAATGTTTTCAGTTTCACTCCCTCTTCAATTTTACAGCTGATCCCATGTAGTTTAAATCTCGGTGTGTCTCGTTTGGTGGACAGACTTACTTCGGCAGGGATGTCGCTCGGTCTGGACTCTTGAACCAGATCCTCCGGCTGGCAGCATCCTTTACGGGCTGAAGGCAGTCTGACTGGCTGTGCTGAAGCAGTGCTTTTGAAAGGATGCGGCTGCATCCGAGCAGACAAATATATGTGTTATGCTCTCGTCATGGTTGGGCTGGGAGAGCTTCACATCCCATTCCATCCATCCCATAATCTTGTTTAACAGAGTGCAAAGCCAGAAGCCCGCTAAACGCAGACAACACAGGTCTGAGCACCAATTTGAATACGAGATAAATCCTCAAAGTTTCTGAAGCGCAAACATCGGATTGTTTTGATTATTGAAGAAACTTTGCTTACATGCTATTAACCTGTAAGAACATGGCATTTAAAAAATGTCTTTATTTATAAATCTATATCACCATACTTTAAACGAAAAATTTCAATAGGCTATATAATAGGCCTAATCTAAAGAAAGCTTATGTTTATAAGGGCACTCATTAACATTTAACTAGCCATGGAAGAGACTTATAAGCCCATAAAAGAGCTAAGTGGCTCTCAGAGCAATGTGAAAAATATGATCCTCCTTTAAAAAATCTCCCTAATGCTGTCATCAAGATTATTTTTAGTAGCTTGGCGACATTTTAAAGATTAAAGTTTAATTGAATAGGCTATGGCAAAAGAATCTGAAAAAATATTTATATCAAATATGCAGCTACTATATGGAGTTGCATATTATTTGAAAACATTGCATTATGAGCCATACAGAAAACGTGTCTGTGAGCTTATATCACACTGATTGATAAAATATGTCTGAGTTTATGGACCTCCCTTCAGACAAAGTCTGAGTCCAGCAGCTGAATGCTTACCCACCATTATGTTCTCTAATCCAATAGCCTATACACTCAACAACTGAGCCAACGTAATTGTTTTCTAAAACATATGAAAAAGCTCTGCGCCAGATATGTTTGTCTAACTGAAGGCCAGTGGGAAAAATGACAAAGCTTTGATTGGATTTGAACATTTACCTTTCCTTCATTCATTGATTTTCTGTTATTGCATACAGGGGAAGAACATGCAAACTCAACATAGATTTATTTAGGTCTGCCCTATTTTAAATTGTAAATGAATAACTTAGCTCAAAAACAAAACAAATTATTATCATTATTATTATTATTATTAATATTTATGACAGTTACGTGGGACAGGTTGGTGCATTACACATTACAATAAGCTTATCATTCCTATATGTTACAAGAAGTGACAGGAAACGCATACAGTATTTAAATTTTGAGACATAATTACTGATTATACGAGAGTTTAGTTAAAACGTGTCCCGATGTTTGGAGGAAAAGCGTTTGAGCATCAGCGTCTGTCCGTTTAGGTGTCCGTCGCTGTGCCCGAAAGATTCCCGTATTACCAATCAGCGTTATTTCGTTGTACAACAACCATCATTTGCAGTATCCATGTAAACAATGCCAGAATTTTTTTTAGAAAATAATAATTCATCAAGTCTTATTTTATTTTGTTGGTTGTTTTAGACAGGAATAACGGTCCGCGCAAGTCACCTCTAAACCGGTTAGCCGTGTTTGCTGCTAGCTGCCCAAAATACCTACTTGAAGCCCCCGCTTTGTAAAGAAGCGGTCAGCATCACCAAACGGGGTGAGATAAATTATTTGTAACGCAATGAACAACAATTATAAACCTGTTGTGCACATGATTATATGTTTAACGCCAGCCGTGTTTGTATTTTCTTTTATTCAAACCATGCCATTGAGTGGCTCTAATTCATGACAAAGCTGCATACTTCCACTTAACACTTGTCTTCTCTGTGACCCTTTTCATCTGAAGTAGCCGTAAATTTATGAAACACAGAAAACAACCGCTCCTATATTACGAGCTTTTATCACTATCGAAATTCTCTAGTATTTTTTTATAAATCACAGCAACATTGTTATGATTAAGGTTATAATTTACTGTAACTACGTGGCAGTGGCTGGGACCTCTCAAATACTGAGATGACCGTGGTATGTTTGCTCTCTACTACTGAAGGTTCATGTCCCGCCGCTACAATGAAGACCATAATAGTGTTGTCACTGCTACTCATGAATGCACACGACGTTCGATCAGCATCTAAAGGCGTCACGGCCACTCTCAAAGCCAAGTGGAACATGACCCCCCTCCTCCTTGAGACAAGGTACAGTATTCTTCCGAGGGGATATTTGTGTGAACAGAAAATTAAAATGAGAAAAAAAGTCAGCATTACAGTATCAGTCCAACTATAACACAGAAAATTATTTCAAGAATCTGATCAATTCATTGCATAATAATTCATCCAATACCATTAAGTTCCATAACACTCAAATACATCCCTGTCATTAAACCTTAGAGTCTTTAAATGTGTATTTTCTTATATTTTTTATAACCCTATGCTAGGGCTGGGCAATATGAACCAATTCTCATATCTTGATATTTTTTTCCCTCAATCACAATATATGATATATATCTCAATATACATTTATTGGTCACGTAAACAAAAAGACGATTCAAAATAATAAAGATTACTTTTCAATGACCACAACAAAGATGCACCTTTGAAAAATGCTAAAAAAAAAAGAGATATTTTACTTGCTAACTTGATATAATATTTCCTTATTCTATATTTATTTGTAACAAAGTCTAGCTATATATGAAAATCTTGATATATTGCCCAGCTCTACCCTATACATTGTTGTCTTTAATATAGTTTCAAATATAAAAACATGTAAAAACTACATGGTAGTTCTTTTAAAATATGTCTTCGTTATATGAGAAAAATGTAATTGCAAGGATGTCTGTGCCAGTATAAGTGGAAGCTCAATCAGTATTTAACTACATAGAAAAACAGACACATACAGAAAATCTCAGAATATCCAATTGTTTATTCCTTGTAATGTTTAAGTAGAGTCATAATGTTGAAGCATATCATTAACAGCCAGATGTGCCTCTTTCTGTCTCATTTAGAATTACCATGAAATAAACAAAAACCATTCCCCAACACCGATGGTTTCACAGCTGCTTCCTTGCTGAAGGAGAGGCATTTATAAAACCCCTTTTTGTAACGCTTTAGTTTGTTGGATAAATGAAACATTATTGCATTTTGTAAAAAAGAAAACTTAACCTGAATACAAGAAAACTGTTGAGAGTGGATGAAATATTCACTTTAGTCAAGTGATTGATTGTAGAATGTAAACTCTAGTCAGACTGTTCAGACACCATAAACAGGACACAACCTCAGTATCCTCTTTATGAAAACAATTGTCATAGTCAATATATAAACCTTTGATTGGACAATCATTCCTATGTTTTTGCTGTTACATTGACCCTATTAACTCAAAAGGGGAGAATTTTCCACCCAAAAAGACATGATTGCAGACCTATGTTTTCCTTCTGTGCAGCGAGTTTATTGGAGAAGATGGGAACGAGAAATTCTGGCAGTTTGTTGACACTGTGAAAGAACTCACTGTTTACAAGCAGGGAGGTTAGTATTTCCAAAACAGCACATTCCTCAGATTTAAGATATTTCATATGTTTATTAGACAGATATGGAATTAGTTAACTTGACTACTGAAAGGCCTAATTATTTCCTTTCTTGAACTTACAGAGTCTGTACGCTCGTTTTATAACCTGATCATAAAGAAGGCAGGCCAGTTCCTCACTGATCTCCAAGTTCATCTCCTCAGATTTGCTTTGGCCCTGCGATCTTACTCACCAGCTGTCCATGCATCCCAGCAGGTATGTTGTTTGTAACTTAGAAAGCTGTTGAGTGCAAAAAAGGAGACTGATTGCTTGTTGCAGGTGCTGCTATAAAAGATGCAAAAATGACACTGTGGATAGATACCACAAGGTGAAGATAGCAAATGAGGGTCCTGTTTGAGCATTGCTGGGTTGATATATCAATACTGTTTATTAGTGGTAAAACATCATGGGGAAAGGGCCCAGTGCCAATATTTTTGGTGCCCCCGACCCTGCCCTTAACACAAGCACAAGCTTATGCAGACTGCATAAGCTTGCTTATGAGAGCTTTTGAGAGCTGCTATTGTCGCAAAGTACATTCAGTGGTACTGTAAGTTGAACCAGAGAGGATAATTCATGCTTTTATTTCTCATTTTTTAGATAAGAGTCTTTTTACTTGTTTTAACAAATTAGAATGAAATATCCATGAGACAGTGCAAAATGCTGCAGGTAGACTTTTAAATGGTACCACCCAATGTTCACGCATCAGTCTAGTTTTAGCTTCTCTTCACTGGTTGCCGGTAGATTTATGTTTTCTTTTTAAAATCTTAGTTTTAACCTTCAGAGCCAAACATGGTGAAGGTCCCCGGTATGTCTCTGACTTGCTGAAATCACATCCCTCTTCCCGTACTCTTGGGTCATCAGGGGAGAGGTTGCTGGCCCACATACCCATTTTAAAGCTTGTGGCGGTCAGGCTTTCAGGCAGTTGAAATGTTCGCCTGCTGTCTTCCTTCCATTAAAAAGCAGCTAAAACATTTTTTATACAGACAACAACCTTCAGACTACTTTGGTGTTTCTTAAATTCTGTTTTATTATGACGGCTTGTTTTAATTTTCTTTTGTTTGTTGTGAACCACTGTTTTGTTTGTCTTTCCATAAAAAGGGCTTTATAGATAAATTTTAGTTAACTTACATTACTTACCGATCAGTGCTAAGTGGGGATGTAACGATTCACTCAAGCCAATGTTTTGATTTGTTTCTCCATTTTAAGTTCTCGATTTACATTTTTTACAATATTTCCCTAACAAAAATAATTTTAGTTATTTTATGGCCAAATGAATTTTCTTTTTCTCATATTTGCCTTTTTTTCCTTTGTTTAAAACTGTGACCTTCTATCGCCTGTTGTACTAACAAAACTTACCACTGAACAAATAATCATTATAGATATGGAAATGATCACAAATCTTTTTATGAACAAAGGAGGTTTTATTTGTTTTGAACGTCATCTGCATTGATGCATCGCATGCAAATCGATTTTCCTGTTTTCTACATTGGCCCTGGTGCAGATGCACCAGTTGCACTGTCAATATTTGTAATATTTATAATATGCCAATATTATCAATATTATAATTTATTTATATATATAATATTTTATTTCTGTTTTTGCACATTTTTGTGAGAAATCAGTATAATGCAACAAACCGGTATGAAGAAAGGACACTGAAGCAGCAATTCTTTTGCATGCACGCTCCCTCAACTCAGCAAATATTTTTGAGGTTTTATTTTGTGACTGGATGGAAAATCTTCACCAAGCAGTACAGATTGAATGTTGTGGACATTTTATTCTCTCCTATGGTACAGCTCCAATACACTTCTACAACATTTCAGAAGGACAGTGCATGTAAAAAAAAAGGAGCTTGAAATGGATATTTGGACTTTTCTGTGGTTGGGCTGTGTAGAAGTAGTTGTGAGGTGTCAGTGCCAATCAGAGCCAACTACTGCTTCAAACAGAAAAACCAAAGAATAAGCTTTTTGTCTTCTGAGACAACTATAATATAGAGATTTAGGTAAATAGAATATTTAGCTTTTTAGCACCACGTTGCTTTTGCCTCACAGTCACATGGACTATGAACCATACTGCAATACTAATGTGTTTTGGTTATGAAAAACCTGCGACAAAGTGAATATCTGACATGTGCCTTTCAGTTTAATCTAACCCCTTATGCTCCGCAGGTCTTTGCAGTTTGTTTTCCCCCCAGTGTTAAAGTGGTGTTTTTTTTATGAAATTGCAATTATATAAAATATAACTGTTTGTATCATTGTACCTACCTACTCATGGTGTAAATCCTTATATGTAAATTAGCGTATTATTTGTCTATTCTTTATGAATTTTAATAAATGTAAAAGTCACACATTGTCATAGTGCTAGAAAAATGGGAAAGACCAATTTATCTGCATACCCAACAAGGTAATTCTGACCTTTCAGCACAATTTGTCAAATGTTTTCAAAATGTTGCACAATCTAATTTTTGACATGCATTAATAACTATTTAGGTTTATTACTGAATATTAAACAGGTAATTTGCAGCATCTTGCTTGTGCCACAGGAGGATGTGTAAAAGTCAGGACAGTTTGATGAGGGGAAGGTAGAGGGAAAGAATGGGGAAAGATCGGCAGCATGTACCTGAAAATGATGCCCCATGTGAGACTGATTCAGCAGGGGCCAGAACAAAAGTTCTTGCCTGTAGAAAGAAAATGTAAGATGTGCTCTAAGTGGGAAGCTGTGGGCAGGAAGGTGAGAATACTTGAATGGAGAGTGCGATGTGGATTTTTTTTCTCTTCGTTTTACCTGGATGAAGTATATTGGCATATTTTTTTAGACACCAAGTTTTCTAAAAGCTTCAATTTTACATTGTGCCTTTTATAACAGCGTCAAGTTCACATCATATACAAGAGAAAAATACATTTTTATACTCAAAGTGATGTTCATTAGATGTATTTCTCCAAGGTTTAACCAAGTTAACATCTAATTTAATAATTTGTATAAAAGTATTTGACATTAAGCAAGGCTTTTAAAAAAGCCTTTCAGCTTTTTGATTGCCAACATTTGAGCTGTTACACAGGATGAACAGTTTTTTTGCAACTTTGACTGATAGTGGATGTGAATAAATACAGCATTTCCTGAAATATCATTTGAAAGAGAATTCAGTTTTACAGAAAACTGATTTTTTAATACATTCAAGTCTGCTGATAACTCATTATGTGATGGTATTTGTTAAGGAATAATACAGAGCCCTAGCAATATAAGGCCTTTCTTGCATTCATTGTCACATTAAACCTTTTTCCCCATCCTGTTTTTTGATAGATAGCCAGTGACGAGCCTCCACCTCCAGCTTGCCCTGCTTTTGTCTCGATCCACGGCCAACTCAGCTGCAGCACCAAGGACATCAAGAAGCTTCTTAACGCTGCTGCAAACAGGTCACAAAGATTACTTTTACCTTTTGTCGATACACTGAATACACGAGAGCAGAACAAAGTAACAGGTTTTGATTCTTCTGTGCTTTTTCCCTAACTGAAATGTCTTTCTCAAATGATTGCAGGCCTAAACCATACTTGTACAAGAATGATCACACGTATCCTGGCGTCAATAAAACCGAGGTACCGGTTGTGATCCTGTATGCTCAGATTGGAACGAAGAAGTTTGCCTCTTTTCATAAAGTGCTGTCAGAGAAGGCTCAAGAGGGCACACTCAGATATATTTTGCGCCATTTTGTATTGGTGAGTAGAAATACATTTCATATATTCATGTTCATATTCATTCACATTCATATTCCATGCTTTTCTCTCCTCTGAATAAGATTTCTCTTCATAAAACTTTGCACATATTTTGTTTTCTATAGTCCAGTGAAAAGATTAAGTGGTATTCTTTTTCTTTACATAAATCACAGACGCTAGGTTTTTAAAACGATCCAGCTGTTTTTATTTTCAGTGCCATTTCTTTTTTCAGTGCAGCTATTTTTTTTTTCTTTTATGAATGAATGAATGAATTAGATTTTTCCTTTAATCTCTGCTATTTTATTTAGTCAAGATGGCTGTTAAAGTCAAATGTTGACAACACCTTAGAAGTGATGGATTCAACAACTTCTGTCTTATGTAAAATTAGAACTAGCTTCAGTCTAACAGTTGTCCTTCAATTTTTGTTTGTTTTGGGTAAGTTTAACTCAGGAAATATGTTTTAGTCTCAGGCTGCATAGTGGTGTGGTGGTAAGAATTGTTGACTGATTGCAAGAAGGTTCCTGCTGTAACCCTGGGCTGGTGGCGAGTGTGTACTTCTGTGTGGGGTTTGCATGTTTTACCTGCGCATGGATTCTCTCTTGGTACTCCAGTTTCCTCCCACGGTCAAAAACATGCTTGTTAGGTTGACTGGCGTTTCTAAACACACACACACACACCCCCCCCCTGCCTGAGTGGTTGTTTGCCTCAGTGTTTGCCCTGTGTTAGATTGGTGACCTGTCCCAAGTTTTGTCCCTAGTAGCTGCTGAGATACTGTAGGATTCCACTAACAATACTGATTTACTTTTTACAAAAAAGTTTATCCTCTGATAGCATATTTTTAGAAACAGTATTTGTTACTACTATCTCACTTATTCCCTTATTGAATAAGTGATGCTGATGAAAAACACAGAAGATTTTCAAGCTGCATCTCCATATGACGTCCAGATGTTAAAATCAAGTGAAGATGTACAAAAAAACCTTCTGCTGAAGGGTAAACCTTAAAAAGAACAAAGTCTGTCTAGTGTCTCCTGTACTTGATGTAACCTTGTCTGAAGAATCATATGCGTGAGCTTTAATAACACTGTTGTTTGGGATACGAGTGAAAAAACATGAAAATGATAAAGTTCAATTAATATTTTTTCCAACAGTATGCATAGTTCTTTTTATTTGAGCCATAGAAAATCATTCAAACACCATACATCATTGTAGTAGCTGTTTATTTGTTTATGTGTGTATTTCAATTCATTTATAGATCAATTAGTCCTCAAAGTAACTTTTTACTTGAAAGCTGCTTTGGATTAAAGAATCTGCAAAATGACTAAATGTGAGCATGTAAATGTTCAAATGGAGCTTTTTCATTAATCAACCCACCAGAAACTATAATTCAGGCAGGTAGTATAGTTGGTGCTTTTAAATGATACTTTTAAACATTTTCATTTATGACTACACCAAACAGAATCGTGGCCAATGTTCATGTAAAAAAAATAAACTAAATAAGGTCCTCCCAGACTGAAGCATAGATGCCAAGGAATGCATGAAAGGTTATTTTCGTAAAATTGTGTTTTGAATTAAAGCAAAGTCAGTCTGATTGTGCTCATGAAAGACTGAGAAACTGGTGGAGGACGACATCGGTGCCAAGGTTTAATACCAGTGAGTCTTCAGCTGCATGTGGCAGACTGCACTTTGTATCACCTTTCATAAAATGTTTTTTTTCCCCTTTACAACTTTTACTGGGAGTTGTATTGAAAAATGTAATCTCTCAACAGACTCTACCAGTCGTTGGAAGATCATACAGAGATAAACAACGTGTTTACCTGACCATAAGATTTAAAGATGAAATGAAAGCAGTGTAAGAATTTAGAAGCACATGATCCCTTCACCCACTAAAACTAAATTTTTACTTTGACAGTTTGTGTTCTGCTATCAACTGCCATCCTCAGATCTTCATATGTTGTTTAAAACATCCATATTTAATCTAAATTTGTTGTGAATCTTATAGCCACAGCTAGGAAATACGTTCCATAAAAGTAGAAGCAGTTAACCAGCAAAGAAAAAATAAAGCCACATGAATCTCTTGATAAAAACTGAAATATGAATCATACTGCCTTCAATTTTTGGGACTTTAAATTCTGCCTGTGTTATTTTTCTGCATATATTTGCAGTGAGTACACCTCATTTTATCATATTTTGTAGACTAATGAATATACAGTCCAAACTGTTCACTAGTTAACATTGAAGGCTTGTAATTGCTGCAGGATCCAAAGCCTCAAAAGATGCTATTATCTGGTTATGGTGTCGAGTTGGCCATCAAAAGCACAGAATACAAAGTTGTGGATGACACTGAAGTGAAAGGTCAGTCGGGGAATTATCAAACAGTATGTGTGCTAAACCCTGCTGTGTCCACACCAATTAAACTCACACTTTTTGTTTTGTAGAATCAAAGACTGTCATAAATACTGAGGATGATGATAACGATGAAGTCCAAGGATTCTTCTTTGGAACCTTAAAGTAAGCTACTAAACTTTTTCATTGTGTGTGTTCTGGAGATGTTTTTGTTGTCTGTCTTTCCCTTTTTTGTGTTGAGTACCATTTTTATAAGAAGACATCAGAAAACATCATTCTATGTGATATTGTCCTGCTTTCTGTCTACCTTTCTAAAGAAAAGCTAATCCTGAGCTCCAAGAGCAACTTGGTGAGCTTCGCAGACATCTTCTGGAGAGCACTGATGACATGGCTCCTCTCAAAGTGTGGGAAATGCAAGGTGACATAATTATGGGTTAAAGTGTTTACTGTCTTACTTGATTTCAGTCTGTAGTTATTAGTGTAATAGATATACCCATATTAGCTGCTTTATTTATAAACACAGCTAATAACTATGTCTCTGTCATTTTTTATTATGCTAACAAATGCAGGAGAAATGGAAATGACAGATTACATAAATGGATGAAACAGGACATTTTAGTTCTCACAATGCAGCACCTTGTTAATTTTTACTATTATGAATACGCTTCTTTCTAAAATTCAGACTTAACCTTTAATGCCTACGAAGACTGTCTTAACAATCTAAACTAGAGGGACATCTGTTATACCCCTTTTCCACTGACCAAAAAACCTGTTAAACCCGCATACAATTGGCTTGGTGACAATGGGAAAGGTTCGTCCACCCGCGTCCATCGACTCGGCAAGCAACCCGGGTTAAAATCGCCTTTAATCGGCTCGGATCCGATCTGCATGCGATGGGAATGTCAGTCCTGGGTTGACCCGCTAATTTACTGATGACTTTTGGTGGTACATATCCACAATATGACATCTTGCCAGTCGCTTCTCATATAGAGGTAACAGACATCTCTGCTTTGGGAACACATTCAGGAGCCTACATTCTGTGGGAAAATCGGCCGCCACCCGCTGAGTTGTGGACGGACTAAAGTGCAAAACAAGAAAGCACATTAACTCCTGCCCGACTCGCTCTGTTTTGTTTACTTTTTTAAACAAAACTCTAACTTAAAAATAGGCTAAACAAGACACAAAAATTGCTACAATTATAGTTTACTTGCCTAGATTTCTGTTGCGCTGGATACATCATTAACGTGAACAGAACGTGATTACATCACCAGACTCACATCTGTCGGGACAGAGGCAACGCAGCTGCCAGCAGAGGATCAGACGCTTTTTTGTCGATGGGAAAGGAGCCAAATGCAAATTGATCGCGGGTCAACCCGACTTTGAAAAACCTGTGTCGACGCGCTATTTTCAGTGGTGGCTTTATTTGTGATTTTCACAGTATAACATCTAACTCGAGAGATCTTGTTGACCGCAGGGATAATTAAACTAACTTTTATCTTTTCACTATCTGTCAAAACATGATCAGATTGGGCCGTTACCATAAGCTTTCCTCTAAAAAATAAATGAAAAAGAAAATTTGTTGAAAAGATTCTTGTTTTGAATTGAAGATAAAAATAAAATAAGAACAATCAAAATACATTCATAACTGACTGAAACAAAAGACAGCAAGTGGAAAACCTAATGATAATGAGAGAACAATGTCGAATAATGGTACTACACATCTATTTCCAAAAAGATTGGAGATGATTAACTGATCTACTCAATTTTGAAAAGCTATGGTTTTAATTGCATTTTACTGTTCATCCCAACTTTGTTTGAAGTCTGTGTTCTGTCTCTTGGCTATTCAACTGCAGAAACCAAGAAGGTCAACAAGAAAATGAAAAACTCCTTTGACACAACTATCTTATTACATTTTTCTAACAGTGCATAATTCTGACTACTGTTAATATTTATACACATGTAAAAATAACAGCACAGTAAATGCCATAAATGCATTGAAAGTAATAAATAAAAAACATGATCACATACATTTGAAGTTGAATGCGCACTTCATCGTTACAGAGTCTGCCAAGTGTCAGCTGGAAATGGTTTTTAAAAAGTAAAAAGAAGAAAAAACAAGTTTTGTAAATGAGTTGTGTCCTTTTTCTCAACTATCGTCCTGGTTGTCATTTCCATTTCTTTTGTAGCCTTCACTTACAGTTCATGTAGGTTTGTGGTCCATGTTTACATAATCATACCCCATAAACTTAAAACATACTGTATGTCAAATGGATAAATAGGTTATTTAGTTCTCATCCCCCTCCAAAAAAAAAAGTCTTATTCTACTAATTTCATCATCTAACGGAAAAAACAAAGGGCAAGGAAGGCTTTGTAAGGCATAACCCTGAAACTATGTCAGTGTTGCTTACTGACTTTACAATGTGACCCTGAATGCACCATAATGCTCAGTCTGTGCAAGAGAAACAGGGGACACAGTTTAAAATAGAACCGTGTTTTACATGGTGCCCTCATGTTTTAACTGATAGCTGGTCTAAAATCTTTTTTACATTTGCTAACGCAAAGCTTATGATCTGCTCTGTGATCTTCACAGATCTAAGTTTCCAGGCTGCAGCCAGAATCTTGTCCGTGCCAAAGTTTGATGCTTTGAAGGTAATGCGAGACCTCAGTCAGAACTTTCCCAGTAAAGCAAGGTGAGAAAAATCATTTTAATTCCTCTGTTTTGTTTACTGGCTACTTGCATTTGGTACACTTCCAAAATCCATATCGGATCTTTGCTCTGTGTTACATTGTGTGGATCCAAGCACACTGATTCTTGTTAAAGTATACTTGAAATATTGCTTACATAAACCCTTTTATGTGATGATAATTATTACCTCCTCTGTCCCTCTTGGTACACCTACTGCCTCCACAAGAATTGCATATAAATATAAATAAATCTCTTATACAGGCCTCTAATCAGGTGTTTTAAATATTTGCTTATTTTGGCTCAGACAGCTTGTAATAACAGCAAGCAGAAAGTGCTGAGTAAGAGATGGGTGGTTACAGGGAATTGACTGCACACACACCCTCTCGAGGGCCCGCAGGTTTTTGGAGATTAAAACTGGCATTTTACTGCCAGCTGGGGATGTGGTAAAAGCTGATGGTGACTGTACATGTTTTACTGATCCCACAGATCACTGACAAGAGTAGCCGTAAAGCAGGAAATGAGAAAAGAAATTGCAGAGAACCAAAAGGTAGGATATCATATGCAGTGTTCCTGCATCATAGTGCAGATGGGATCTTTGACAACATCTGTAATTAATGCAATGAGGATTCACCTTCTAAACTTTATCCGGCATCATTTCTGATGTTACCCTGTTTTCTTTCTGGACTTGTTATCCTGTCAATCTCTTTGCACATCTTTTCCTGTCAGAGTACCAGATATCATTGGAGAAATCACACATTTCAGTATTTCTTTGTCATTTTACCAACACTTTGGTTTGTGTTTTCAGCAACTCAGTGAGAGTATTGGTGTTCAGCCAGGAGATGGAGAGCTATTTATCAATGGACTGCACATTGATTTGGACATTCACAACCCTTTCAGGTAGGAACCTGGAAGAAAGTAACAGGGTGTCTCCACAGGAAGCCTTGCACTCACATAAAAGCTCACCATGCTGGTTCAAGAAGATTAAAATGGCTCCATTAAAAATCCACTGTATACAGTTCATATCCACTTTAAATAAAAAACAACTAACTGCAAGTTTTACATTTACAGCATTTTGGACATCCTCAGGAGAGAGGCCAAGATCTTGGTGGGGCTTCATAACTTAGGCATTAAGGGGGAGCATCAGGGCAAGCTGCTGAAGCTACCTTTGAACACTGTAGATGACAACTATGCTTTAGATATCAGACATCCAGCTATCTTGGTGAGTTTAATCCAAAAGCATGATTCTTTTGACCCATTAACTTTAAGGCATTGATGAGAATGAGATAAAGGCTGCTTAAACTTAAACAACAAGAAAGCAAAGAAAAGTTGTCACAATATAAACTAAAATTTCTTCTGACCACAGAAATTAACAAAAAATGTGTTTAAGATTGTTTTCCCCCATGTCTCTAAATTTGGACAGTGATATTATGTATAAGATTAAGTTTTAGGTGATAAGATAAGAAGATTCAAAAAGAAGCCTATTGATGTTTTTTTTCAGTGGATGAATGACATTGAGAATGACCACATGTACCGCAGCTGGCCAACAGGCATGCAGGAGCTGCTTAGAGCAACCTTTCCTGGTGTCATCCGACAGATTCGACGCAATTTCTTTAACTTGGTAAGTTATTTAGAACAGTAGACATGAGAATTGAGGTGCAGGTAGGAGGGTTTGGGCCAGCTGAGGACCAAAGCTGGCCTTTTGAGCTGTTAGACCTGTGCTGCTAATCCATCCTTTCTCCCTACAATCAACTTCAAGATAATCGAAAAATAAATAAAAGAAACTGTAAAGGATAATGAAAAAACTAGAACTGAGCAATATTATACCCCAGAGTGAGTAAGTTCCATAAAAATTTCAGCAACCAAACAGTTTTATGGTCATCTAATGAAATCCTTAGAAAATTTAAAACAAAGAAATTTAAAAAAGATATATTTTATCTCTTTTGCAAAGGAATTTAAATGAGATTGCAAGATTTAAGCATTGTGGGCCATGCTTGGTGATGATGCCTTTTTTCTTAGGTGCTGTTTCTGGATCCCCTGCAAGAGGAAAGTGTTGAGTTGGTTAAACTAACAGAGCTTTTCTACAAGCATAAAATTCCTCTGAGGTAGGTGCTGTCATTTCCCACACCTCCACAGCTGTTTATGTGGGCTACTCTTGGCTTTTATAATCTTAACATGGTAGTGATTCTCATTTCACCTGCAAATTGAATACTTGTTTTTGTCCCTGCTCCCATAGAATTGGATTTGTGTTTGTTGTCAACCCCAAAGATGAGATTGATGGCTTCTCAGATGCAGGAGTTGGATTTTACCGACTGCTGAATTACATTGCAGACGAGTATGATTTATCCCAGGCTGTGATGTCTATGGTCTCAGTAAGTATATCACACATATAAATCTCTTGTTTTAGCAAGTGCTTCTTGCCAACTCATGTCTCTCTGTGCCTCAGAAGTGCATTACTTTATTGTGTCTGGTGTTATCCAACAGTTTGATATATTTTTTTGACTGGATGAGTAATTTGGATTTTACTTCTGCTATTAGCTTTTTCAAACAGAGATAGAAATTATTGACAGTGGTCTGAATTCTGAGCCGCTGTCCTTCTCTCTCGCAGCTGTACAGCAGAATAAATGTTGGAGAGACGCTGTCTGCTGATACAATCTCTGCTTACCTGAAAAGAAAATACCCCAATGCCAATCCTGAAAGGATTCTAGGAATGGGATCTGAGTATGATTCTAAAAGAAAGGTGAGATAAAAATTTTTTTAGGTGTAACTAATGGTAATTAATAGTCAGTTGCCAGTGATTAATGAAGAGCAACAACCCACTATTTATCCTTCATTTTATTTTCCCTAGGATGGTGCCCTCTTCTACAAAAAGAGTGGTCTGGGTTCTCTGCCTCTGGCTTTATTTAATGGTGTCCCTCTGAACTCAGACGAGATGGACCCGGAGGAATTAGAAACCATAATCCTGCAGCGCATAATGGACACCACCACTGCTTTCCAGAGAGCAGTTTTCATGGTATGACAAACTCTTTCTATTCAGCTTAAGAAGCCTTATGCTATTTTAAGTAGTAAAACTTTAAATTATTGAGTGAAGAAAAAAAAGGGCCACTAATGATGTTAATTTTTATACTATGTATGTTAGTAATATTTTATATCCAAACTTGGTGTAACCCTAACCCGGCTAATGAATATCATCAGAATTTTAATGCAAAGCTATTTACTGCAGTCTTGAGTTTTGGCTTTGACATTGTACAAAAAGATTTGAATAGGTTTGATTAGTAATATTATTTAAGTTCCAAAACATGATTGACAACACTGCACATCCTCTGGGGATTTTCCAAGTTTACACAAACAACTTGGTCAGACACTGATTCCTAGACTAGCATTACAGAATGGCTTTTAATCATGGCTTTGTGCTCCCTAAAGATTTTATTTTTTTTCTGTGTAGGCATTCATAAAATTATGTTTAATCGATTTAACTTCATTAAGTTTGAATGTCTTCTTTATGAGTCCGCCGACTTAGATTGTAGAACATTGAATTTTTTGCAATTACATATTCCTCCTCAGTTATCCATATTATTGAATAAGTAGAGAAATTTATTTACATTTAACTCATGTTTGTGGTACAGATGTAGGAGATAGACCCAATCTTACGACTAATGTAACTTTTGTACTTGTGGCACTTTTTTTACAGGGGCAGTTAACCGAAGGCTCAGACGTGGTGGACTATTTAATGGAACAGGCCAATGTGGTCCCCAGGATGAACTCACTTATTTTAAGCCCTGACCGAAAGTACCTTGACCTCACAGGAATGCCAGGTGACCTATGCCACTCAGCTTACACCATCCAGCACTGATTCACTTTCTAGATTCCTCTCATGTCATCCTTTGCTTGGTTTGCAGTTGTTGATGACTGGGAGGACCCTACTGTGTTTTCATTCTTGGACTCCAGAGACAAAACAGCTGTGATGGCTAAGAGAATGAAATACTTCACAAATAGTGGTGAGAAGTGGCATATATTGCCTTAATTTCGTCATAAATACTGTTTGAACCAATTTACACTGATCTGCTAACAGAAACACCTACACCTGTAAAAATAGAAATATGATCATTCGTTGGCAGGCAAACTGTAAATACTGATCTGCTGCATGTTAATTCCTGATGGAATAGGGGAGATGAACAGCTGTATTGGTACATTATCTGCTTGCATCTGACACAATTTTGCTCCTTTGTGATGCAGTGGATTGAGCCATAAGGGTTCATGCATCTAGTTAGGTCAGGACTCTTATCTCTTATCTCTTATCAGGACTATGTCTCTCATCTAACCAGGAAGAAAAACGCTAAAAGGATGGACGTTTATGAGCTGAATATTTGTAAAAAGTATCTAAACAAAATTAATTCTATACCACTTCTTGGGATATAAAAAAGATTTGATTGACCTTTGTGAAGGCAGAAGCAGGTTGTACCTGCAGCAAAATCATTGCTGGGTCACTTGATTGGCTTGCTGCCAGCCGTCTAAATGGCCCTCAGAGCTGTGTTGGGCTGCTCAGCCCCGGAGTGTAGCTGCAGTGAGGGCGAAGAGGCTGATTGCTATTCTCCCTCTGTGGACTACTAGCTGACGGGACAACTGCCTGATTTTCTGACTGACTGGGGGTATGTGAAAATGACAGGTGGCACAGTTTTCCTGTGGGTGTCAAACTGGTTCCAGAAAGGGCCGTGGGGATGCAGGTTTTCATTCCAAACAAGCAGCAGCACACCAGACTCCACTCATCTCATCAAGCCTTCTTGTTAAGACTGGATTCACTTGATGAGATGAGTGGAGTCTGGTGTGCTGCTGCATGGTTGGAATAAAAACCTGCAGCTCCGTGGCCCTTTCTGGAGCCAGTTTGACACCTGTATATGCGTAGCTACCTGCATAACACTACAAAATAACCCTTTTTTCTGACAAACAAACTGAAAACTCACTTTAATGACTATATGTCATCTCTTTATCACTTTAACCTAATTATGAATATAAAGGAGACGTAATCCACTGATGCTTTGAATATTCATTTGGTGACCATCTGTCTGCTGTCTGGTGAGAAGATTCTAGGGATAAAAAAATCGGGAAGGAAACGTGTGTCTTTTACTGTGACTTACAAATGGATTAACAATATTTGACATTTTTATTTCTTAAAACTCAGCAACCCCAGGAAATACAAAAATGGAAAACTTGCAGAAAGTCACCTCTCTGTATACACAACCCTGCCAAGACTATGGCGATTATTAAGTTCCAAAAGGGGCGCGCTTGAAAACCGAACGCGCGCACCAAAACGGAGCGCAAGCATGGTAAACACCGGGCGCGTGTACGGGATTCGCGCGCATAACCTTGT